>PVKZ01003065.1:0-162667 GCA_004027375.1 Macroglossus sobrinus
GCATCTGGCCCCTGACAGTTCACACGGGACCCCGCCAGTGTGCTTCTCTATGCAGGAGGCTACACCGCACTGCAGAATTCCTGTTCCCAAGCCACTTCCGGCTTTACCCAGGACCCCCTTTCCCTCTGGGGGCTAACCACATTGAAAGTGCTCAGCACAGCCCTGTGTGCCTCTGAACACACAGAGCCACGAACGCACTGCCACAAAGCACGAGAGCCGATTGTTAAACTTTTAGACAGTTTGTGAGCTTGTTGCTAAGCCACTGGTAGCTTGAACGTGGCCTTGCTGGGAGTATTCACACGACGGAAATTGGCAAATGCTACCAATCAGTCTTCTTTCTTTTCTTTTGAAAACTAAAAACAAGAGACCATGATTCCTTCGCCAAACATGCACGGCGCTCACGAACTGCTCAGTCAAACTTGCTGAGCATCTCCACTAAAGGGCAGACCTCGTCGTAGGTGTGAGAGCTATAACGACAGGGGACTTTTGCTCTTGGCCCCAAAACAGACCTCGTTAACTTCGAGAAGCTCCCTGAACATTCTTTCGCCTACTGCTGAGTCGGGGGGGGGGAGGGAAAGCTTTGGGTCTATTCGCGCTTGAGATTGAAATATTCTGAAGTCCCTCTGCTTGCTATAACAACATGTCCTGAGAAAGGCACTTCGGAGGCTGATAACTAATTCATCTCAAAATAAAATCTTTACTGAATGACAGAAGAATCAAGCCCCTGATTCTTTAGATGTACTTTTCTTGTTCTTCCTCTTCTCCTTTACTCAGGATCTTTGGGTTTTGTGGGTTTTTTTTTTTTTTTTTTTGGTTTTTGTTTATTTTTCCCATGACAAACTAAGGAACACAGGAGGGTAATTCCCATGGGTAATTTGGGAACTTTGCTTTTGCTAGTGACTTCCTGGTGGCTGGCAACAGGTTCACAGGGATTTCATAAATGCTACTTATCATTTATTTATTTTTAGATCTTGTTCGAATATATGGTTTTCTCGTTAGCTTGCCCCCTGCTCCAGTTTGAATCCCACAGTCCTGTGGACAGCATGAAAAATTCCGAAGGAAAAAGAAGACTGGTGTGCGTTACGTGACCCCAGCACCCCTGCCGGCTGGAGCTGGAGTCTGGCCTCCCCCTTCTGCCGCCGATGCTGTGTGACCTCGAGCCATCACTTTCCCAATTGGTGTGTGACAGGCCGGAGAGGCCACTCGCAGGAGCATTTAAAGGATCAATAGCGGCCCTCCGGGGTTCTCAGAGAAGGAGAAGGTGGAGGAAATTGGCTGGTATTGATCCGGCGCTGGCTAGTCCCAGGACAGGCTCTGCATCGTCTGGACCACGGAAAGCCATGGGTCCCCACCCCTAAGGACCATAATCGGCTTCAAAGGACCCGACGCAGGGACCACTCAGAACGTCCCGCTGCGGATCGGAGCCGGAAACGAAGCAGGTGGCAGCCTCGAAGGCCTGGGCCACGGAGACTGTGACTCCTGCCATGCTCTCCCAGAGAACGCGAGAGTCGTGAAGGGACGAATCCAGGCCCACGAGTGAGAGGGTGCAGGAGCGGGGTGGGGGGAGTCACAGGTTCGTCTCGCAGTGTTTACGTTCCTGGTGGGCTTCGGCTCTTACCTTTGCCGATTCTTGTAGGAAATTTCATGTTTAAAGCTCCTCCTCCGAGATTTCAAGCTTTGGGGGACACTTGCTTTATGATCCGCGCTGGGGGTGCACCGAAGAGCAAGATGCCACGTGTTGTTATAGGCCTACTCAGGGGTCGAGGGGTTCAGAACAGGCCTCCCCAAGAAGGGCCGCTTGGACACATGGATTATTTTGAGCTGAAGGCAAGTGAGACACTGTGGGCTCAGGAGAAACTGCTGCCCCTCCCTTAACTTAGGGGTCTTCCCATAGTAAGAGTTATCACCAGGGATAACGTTAGCCACCTGTCTGTGTGGTAGGGCGAGCATATAATTACTGAACACATCTGCTTGTCACACTGCCCTGCGACGCTCTGCCCTTTCTCTGAGGCCCCAGGGGCCACACCTCACCGTTAGCTCAGAACGTCACATGTACCTCATTTTACCCGTCCGTCTCTGACTCTCGTGTATGTGGGGTTCCCATACATACAGGTGTAATTAAATTTGCTTATTTTCTCTTATTGATCTGTTTCATGATGATGTAATCATTAGGCCAGCCAAAAAAACCTAGAAGAGTAGAGAAAAATTTCTTCCTTCCCCATAGGAGTTACTGGGCTGTGGGCCATTTTCTAAAAGAAAAATCAAAGACTTTTGATTGTGAGTCATCTGGAAAAAAATAACTATTACTCTGAGCATTGAACACAGAAATATCCCTAAAAGAGATGTCAACACTTTGCAGAACCTCTGAAAAGCCAGCTCTGTGACCATAAGCCAGCTCCGTCCCTACCCTAAACACACAAATTCCTCCTTGGGAAGGTGTCGGTTGTAAGGGCCCAACTGTGATGCTTGAGGATCGGTTGTCATAGAAACAAAGCTAGGGCATGAGTAGCTCGTGGGTTTCATAACCCCTCTCCAGTGAGGCACTGCTCGGCACAAATGCTGAGCAGACAGGGCCCCCGAGCTAAAGGGACAGTCTGTGGTCACAGTGACCCCGATCCGAGGGCTTCACCCTCACGATGTGTGCAGGCGAGATCGTCGTCGTTCCCGGAGGGAGGCCGCCGTGGAGAGAGTGAAGTCGGGCTCATTGTACTGCGGCCCCGTGAGTGACAGGCTTCTGCCTCCTCCCTCCCTTGTGTGCCGCTCTCTCTCTCCATCTATGACCCGAGAGTGTCATACTGGCCTCTTTTCCAGACTCCCGAGAGTGGACAAACCGGTCTCTCAGCTACCGCCTTCGCCTCCACAGGCATCCCTAAGTCCCAGGGACAGGTCACCTTCTGAACCGGAGAGATAGCACGTGCCTCGTGCGAAGGAGACGGAGCCGCCTCCTCAGGGAGCAAGGCCGGTCTCGGCGGCTCCCGGAGCAGCGCCTCGCTCCGACGTTCTGAGGACGTCATGGCAGCATTTTTGTGTCGTGCGACAACAGATGACACCCTGGTTTTACAGGTATAAGGGTTGAGTCACCTTTGTCACACCGGTGTCCCACAATGACTGTACACGGAATTGCCAGCTCGGCCTCACCTGCTTCCTTTGAAAACTGTGTCTCTCTCCCCCTACGGCTTCGTCTACGCAGAGTTCTCCTTTAATCCCACCCCAGCGTCGTAACTGACTGCGTGATGATAACGTAGCTTTGCACGCTGGGCTAAGGTGCCTTGTCCTGGAGTTGGGGGCTTGGAACTCCAGCGGCCAAAAGCTATCAGCCAGCAGCTTAGAAGATGCCACGGCCGGGTTTCCCATCACGTGGGGACAGACACCACCCAGGAAGAGGGGGGAAGATAAAGAGAGACCCCCACCAGCAGGTGCCCGGCTCCAGGGCTCCCTGGGGCCTGCTGCTTCCCTGCCCATCGTGTGGCTCGGCTGCCATGGGTGAAAACCCAGGACCCCTCGAGTGGACTTCCATTTCTGTCTTACGGTCTGAATCGAGTTTCTGTCACTTGCCACCAAAAGGATTCTGACTCCGCTCTGGCACTTGGCGGGCGCTGTGTAAATGTCCGCTGAATGACGAATGCGTTTCTCAGTGTCCAGATTTAGAACTCCACAGAGCTGGAAGGGGCTGGAACGGCCACCTGGTTACCGCTCCTCCACCGGCGGGCCCGCAGGCACTCCAGCCAGGGGGAGGGGCTCTCCTGGTTCCAGCCCCCTACGTCTCATAACCTCCTCTGGTTACGGAACAAAGGAGATGAGAGGAGCAGGGACACGCGTGTCACCTTAAGTCTGTCCGTCTTCTTTACAAGTCCCCCGGCGCTCCAGTCCACGTCGCCCCTCGGAGAGCCGGACGGACGTGGTCTCAGCTGGGAACCTCCCCAGTCTCGCCCGATGACTGCGACAGCCCCGACTTGTCTCTCCTTCCAGCTGGGCCTCCCGCCTTCCAACTCAGCCGCCAGTGCTGGCCCTGCTTTCCTCCAGCCCAGCTGCTGCGTGCCGCACAGACAAATGGTGTCAGAACCGGTACTTTGCGTGTGCTGTTATGGTCACATGGATCAGATGCTGGTGTAATGCTTTGTCTCCATGTCTGAGTCTCCCATTAGACTGAGTTCCTGCAGAAAAGTATTACGTATACATCGTCTTTGTAAGGTTTCCATGAGGCAGAGTGCCTGCTGCATAACAGGAACTCAGAGATTGAATGTATGAATGAATGAATGAATGAATGAATGAATGAAAGCAAACGTGTTGGGTTGAGACAGCTTCTTGCTGAACATTAACCCCTTAGCTGTCATCTCCTTAACAAATCACCCCTGTTGGCTCTTGTACAATATTCTACCTGCGAAGAAATCAAAAGCCTTACACAGGTTTGGGAAGGGAACTTCCCAGCACGAAGCGGCCCCCGAAACAATGACGAAGCCATCGGGTCACGCTGCATTGAAAGTTAATTTTTTTAACAAAGCTCATGGGCTAAAGTACAACACGTAATCACTTCGTTTAATCCCCACAGCGACCCCGTGAGGTCGGTCTGCAGTCCTGTGACGGATGAGGGGACTCGGCCGGCCTGCGTACGGCGCCCTAGCTTAGCACCACGACGGTTCGCCACCTCTCAGAGGCTGCCCGAAGCGAACTCCAGCCCTTGACACTTCCAAGGGCCCCCTCCGCCTGCCCACCGCGGCAGCCCCCGCTGTGTGAGGCTCCAGACACCGGGCTGCCCGGTGTCAGGCCCGTGCACGGTCTTTGCCATGCTCTTGGGTCCAGCCTGCCTTCCTGCCCTCTCCCGCCCACCTGGACCCCCTCCCGAAGCCTTGTCTCTCCCGGCGGGCAAGTTCCATGCCAGCACCCGGCCCCCCGCTGGCCCCTCCCTGCCTTCCCATTCCAAAGGCATGACACACGCCAGTCACCCTGACCTGCCGCTGAACAGGCCGAGAGAGCAGAGGCCCCCCCCACCACTCCCCCTGCCCGCCCCAAGCACGCACATTGCATTTCCCTCCCGGAAAAGCCCAACAAGATGAGGCTTGGTTCTGTGTGATTTGCAGCCAGCTTTATCCCTCAGAAGGCAGAGGATTCCACAGAGGAAACTGCTGTTTTGAACTTAATGCTGACAAGGTTCGTTGTTCATAGTCAGAGTCAGACTAAGGGAAGGAAGGCGTTTCAGCCACGTGCTCAGAAGGACCTTTGCTCAGCTTCCAACGTGGAGTGAACACGCAGGTGAGCTCCGAGCTCCTCATCCATAGGACGGGCTCAGTACCACCTGCGCTGTGGCGTTATTGTAAAGACACTTGGTGTTCGGTGGGTCACTACTGAGATGCTCGCCTGGCCACCTCTCAGCCCGCACACCTGTTGGTCTGACAAATGTTAAAGTGTGACTGTCAACTGTTAAATGAGAGAAAAGATTTTCTCATGTGCTCAGAGGTGCTAATGAAAATGACGAGAACTGAGATTTAGGGAACATTTTATCTCACTAGGCATGTAATATTCAAATTAAGAAAATAAAATGAATGATACTCAAAATGTCCAGTTTTAAGCGATGCGCCTTTATAATCGAGTCAGTTAAACCGTCTGTCTTCGGGAGGAGGGATGAGAGAATGGCGGGAAGAGCAAGGACGCTGGGCACCCCCAGCAGGGCGGAGCCGCGTCTCCGTCCTGGCGTTGGGGGGACGGGGACGGCGAGAGGCACCCGTATCCGTGGCAGGCTGGGGGCGGCTGCTCTCGCTGGGAGCTCACGAGTGCTGGGCTCCCGTCACCCGCAGCCTCATCGTCCTGCCGGCCGGCTCCTTCCTGGCCGAGGAGGGGAGCTGTGTCTTCTGCAGAGCTCTGTAGCTGTCTGACAGCAGCCCGTGGAAGACAGCGGTCCGGGGCCCCAGGATGGGCAGTCTGTAGTGGACGCTCTCTGCGGGGCAGTGGAGAAGGGAGGGCGAGGGCGGCTTAGAGCGGATTGCTAAAGAAACTCCAAATAACCAAAGGTCACCAAAGCCTTCTTTGACCTTGTGAAACAGACTCAAAATTCCCTTGAGAATTCCCCCAACTAGAACCGTCTTGTTCCCCTCCACGGTTAAGCTTTTACAGACCTTGTCCAAGAGGCAGGAAGGGGAGCCTAGAAACACAACTCAGGGCTGGGGAGTCACGGCCGGTTATTAAATTGAATTAAAAATGAAGATGAAATGTGTCTGGAGTCGTAATGTGAGTCAAAGGGAAAGAGGGCCATTCGGTTTTCAGAGGACTTTTTAGAGACCCGGATATTGTTCTGCTCTTCAAACAAACCCGATTTCACAAAAAGGCCACAGGAGAGAAAAGGGGCTTGCATTGCAAAACAAACTTCGTTTTACAAAATAACTTGTTTCAGGACTCCTTATAATCCTTGCCGTCCTGACCTCTTCTTTGAATATTATTTTGTTTACAAGAAGTTGTTGATATTCAGCTTTTCCAGAAGACATGGGGCTTGACGGAGAGTCAGCTGGTACCTGAAATAACATCTTCCCCCGGAAGGCACCGAGTGGCCGAGGGAGCTGGAGACGGGACTCTGGAACAAGCCCCCCCCTCCAGCTGGGTGAGCGCTAAGAGACGTCACAAGGTCACACGCCCAGGACGCAACTCAGTCTCATCACCGCGATGAACAGGACACAGAGGCCCAGGGTCACGGGCCGTGATGGACTGAGGACCAGAACCCAGAGCGCTCTGTCCCCTGTGACACCGTGGCACCAGGCGCAGGCGTCCCCACCCCTGTTCACTGCGACAAGCGTCTCTGCGTGTCATGGAACTCTGGACTCAAGGCCACGTCGAGACACACGAGTCCAGAGCCTGACAGAGATGGCTCTTCCCCCTTCCTTAGTTCTCACTGCTAACTGTCAGTAATCTATGAAGTTCAGCTGCATCCAGAAAATCACACGAAGTCACCGCTGTGACCAACAAAGCGAGGCAGACGGCCACGGGGTCTCTGCGGCACGGCCCCAGCCGCGTGGCTCAGGTGGGCGGGTGGCCCCGCAAGCAGTGAACAGGCCCTGTGCTGGGGACACGTGTGAGCCACATAAACCGCGGGGCCGGGCCACGTGGGCAGTTTTCCCGGGCCGATCAAAGGTGACGGCTGCAGGTGCTGAGGCTCTGGCTCTTGCGGGGAGGGGCTGGCGCGGTGGAGAGGGTGATAAAACGCTTCTCCGGTTTTACGGGCGGGAACACCGAGGCCCAGGGAGTTTACACAATTAGGCCGAGCCCGTACGGCCAGACTAGGGTGTGAGGCCAGGCCTCTCGGCAGCTCGGCTAGTGCTTCCCCCATGAACTCAGAGAGACACACAGGAGCAAAGCTCGGCTCTGACAGGGCGTGACTGGCAACAACGGTGGCTCTACCGAGCTTCAGCTCCAAGCCAGTTCCCTCAGCACCGTCCCTTAAGTGCCACCTGCAAGACTGGTGTCCTTGGATGGACTCCGTGAGCAAGAACCAGGCCTGTCCAAGACCACACCATGCCGATCTCATGAACGCCAAGTCTAGCTCTGGTGTCAGTCACTGGCACACACTCCTGGGGCTATTAAGTCGATGAAAGGCGTCTTATCACATTGTCCTTTGAACCAGAAAACAAACGTGCTTGCTGAGGGCCGGGTGCACGTGCATGCGTGTGCACGTGCTTTGTCCCTTGTGAGGCACGCCTGAGAACTCCCAGGTTCAAGGGGAATGCAGACGGCGTGCGTGGCTGGTGCAGAGAGCCCTGGTTACGACGGCGCGGGCCTGTCGCCCACTGTGCTCTGGGCCTCGAGGGAATGAGGCGGCCGCAGACCGGAGGACAGCTGCGGGGAGCGGGCGCTCTTGCTGAGTGGACGCTCTTAGCCCTCAGCCTTCAGCCCGCTGTGGCTGAACGAGAGCGCAGGCTAGCCAGCACTTCTGGGTTCGTGGGAAGCGAGTCACTGGGCTTTAGTCCCACTGGCGCGATATCTCCAGCCCTCAGCCGTCGCCTGAGGCCCTGGTCCTCCCTTCGGCGCCCCTTCGAGATGCCTGCTCTGTCCTCACATTTCCTTTCCTGAGGCCTTCAGCTCCGTTCTGGTTCTAACCCCTCTGCAGCCCCCCGGGGCAGAGCTTGGCCGTCCCGCCCGTGTGAAGTGACGACGGTGATGCTGCTTTTCCTTACTGTGCGTGTCAGACGAAAGAGAAACTGAAGGTGGCGTCTGTTAATATGGGACACACGAGAAGGTGGACAAAGCTGCCACAGTGACAGCCTATCCTGCCCTGAAGCCTTGAATTACATCACCCCAAAGTGCGACCCACACCCACCTTCCCCAGCCCGGCGTTGTTTCTTTAAAAGATGCGACTTGGGTCCATCTGCAGCTGGAGATACAGCTGCTCCCCTTTTGTTACTGACAGCAGGTGAGCATGAGAACAGCACTGGGCAGCTTCCAGGAGAGGTCGGGGCTTCTCTGGGGTGGAAGGTTCAGGGCCTTGACGAGCCCATTCCAGGGGGTGAGAATGCAGTTCCCTGCCCCCCTTGAATTGGCACTATCAGTTCTGCCTGAGAAGGGCATTATTTACTTGGTGCCCGAGCTCTGTGAAAAGTCTTCGGCAAGTGGATTACGGGGCTCTTTAGAAAGAATGGTGCAGAAGCATGAGGCATGGCGAGGACCCAGGAAGGAAGATGACATGGATAAAGGCAAGCGAGGCCCGAAATGGGATAGGTAAGGCCGGAGTGAAGGGAGGGCTTTGGACCAATAAAAACAGGCCAAACAAACAATACGTCAAAGGGAAGGGGATAGAGAATGGAACTACAAAAGACCCCAACTAGCCAAAGTAATCTTCAGAAAAAATAACAAGCCAGAGGCACACACGCCCTCACTTCAAATTATACTACGAAGCTACAATAACCCAAACAGCACGGTATTGGTAGAAAAATAGACACACAGACCCATGGGACTGAACTGAGAGCCCAGAAACAAAACCACTTGTATATGGGCAACTAATTTTTGACAAAGGAACAAAAAACATATAATAGAGAAAGAAAAACTTTTTCAGTAAATGGTGCTGAGAAAATTGGAAAGCCATATGCAAAAAAAAAAAGAAAGAAAGAAAAAAAAGAAAGAAAAAAGAAAGAAAGAAGCCAGACTGTTGACACCACACAAAAATTAACTCAAAATGAATTAAAGTCTTAAATATAAGACTTGAAACAATAAGATACACAGAAGGAAACACAGGTACTAAACCTAAGGACCTTGGTGTCAGAGACGTTTTCGTGAACTGAACCCCAAAGGCGAAGAAAGTAAAAGCAAAAATTAATGAACGGCATTATATCCAACTAAAAAGCTTCTGCATAGCAAAACAAACCATCTACAAAACAAAGAAGCGACCAACGGGAGAAGATATTTTCAAACAATACCTCTAATAAGAGGTTAATATCCAAAAATATTTAAAGAACGCATATAACTTGACAATAAAAGAATAAATAATCTCATTCAAAAAATTGGGCAGAGGACCGGAACAGACACTTTTCCCATAAGGACATACAAATGACCAACAGATATATGAAAAGATGCTCAACTTCACGAACATGAGTGAAATGCAAATCAAAATAGCACTGAGATACCACCTCACACCTGTCAGAATGACTATTATCAGTAACACAAGAAATAACAAGTGTTCGAGAAGATGCGGAGAAAAAGGAACCCTCTAACAACGCTGGTGGGAGTGTAAACTGGTGCTGCCATTATGGAAAATAGTATGGACGTTTCTCAGAAAATTAAGAATTGACCCAGCAATCCCTCTTCTAGGTATCTACCGGAAAAATCTGAAAACATTTATTCTTAGAGATATTTGCACTCTATGCTCATTACAGCATTATTCACAATAGCCAAGACATATAAACAACCTAAATATCCTTTGATGAATAATTGAATAAAGAAGATGTGGAACACATATGCAATGGAATATTACTCAGCCATAAAAATGATGAAATATTACCGATTGTGACAACATGGATGGATCTTGTGAGTATCATGCTAAGTGAAATAAGTCAGACAGAAAAGGACAAAAATCATATTATTTCACTCATGTGTGGGATCTAAAACAGAAAGCAACCAATAAACTCAGGGGGGTTGGGGTGAGGATGGGGGATAGAGTGAAGGGGGTCAAATACATGGGGACAGAAGGGGACTAGACTTTGGGTAGTGAGCATGCAATGCAATACACAGAAGTTGTATTATGAAACTATATACCTGAAACTTATTGCTATTAACCAATGTTACCCCAATAAAATTAATATTTTTTTAAAAAAAAGAATGAGAATTTGTTCAGAAAAATCTAGCAATTTTCTTAGGGATTAAACCTCTCATTCCATCACTCTGGAGTAGCATGCCTCCCATGACACGGTACTCCAAAAGCAAGCAAACCTGTTGGGATGTCATCATGAGGACTCTCGGGTACAGTCTGGTCTCTCGGCGGCTGAAGACTCATCATTCTGATTGGAGAAAGCGAGGAAAAGAAGGTGTCTTTATACATTTTAAAACAGAGATGGTCCCTTGAATCCAGCACGGGTCAGCCTGGTACCGAGACCACTTTGCAGCAGAGACGCCTGGGCCAAACTTGCACAAATAAAGTACTTTTTAATAAAGCACCAAACTTGCAAGATAAATAAATTGGGGCAACAGAATTTCAGAAGTCTCCTTCATAAAGGAGTGAACTTTTACTCAGAAATCCTGACTTGGGGTAGTTCAGCTTTCCGTTTAAAGCCTGCACAGGATATTTATTCGTCAGCACTCCTTTCCTTGTGATGCGACGTGAGTTCTTTAACAGATGGCGTCAGCGCAGGTAGAGGTTAGCAGCGCTGGAGCCGGCAGTGCTCAAACACCTGTTTCCCCCATGATCCCATCTGCCTGGGCTGCACACCTGGTCTCCGTGCATCTGAGTCCGCCTCTCACCTCGGGACAAACGGCCCCGAGCTCCACAAGGAATGTTACCTACTTCTGTCCAACATAAGCTCACAAAAAGGCCTATTTCTTCCCCCACATTATTACTCTCTGTGTGAGGGGGAAAAAATTAAAGTTTGCCATTAGATCACATATAACTTAATTCTTTTCTTTTTCGATGACTACTGACTTTCAATATGATATTTGTTCAGCTGTATCGCATAATGGTTAGACATTTATATAACGTATGAAGCGATTCCCCCAGTAAGTCTAGTACCCGCCTGACACCGCGCAGAGCTATTATAATACCGACGACTGTATCCGCTACACCGTACTGTACATCCCCATGGCACATGTAATTGTTTGACTGGTCATATGTGAGGCTATGTGTGCATTTCGGCCGCCTACTGAGAGACAAGCCCACCTACCTCGGTGCCTGATCCAGAATGAGTCATGTTTGGAGCGTTTTAATGAAGTAAAAACTGAGTCCTTCTTTCCCGTCTGATAGTTAAATACAGAAAAACAAACAAACAAACAAAAAACACCCTAAAATCCAACGAACCAAAATTCTGCCTGGCTTTGTTTCCGATAAACCTGATCTCGATAAGAAGTGGCAGATGACCACCAGACGAACTGATAACAGGAATCTTAGTTGCTAGAAAGTAGCGGGGGGTGTCCGGGCTCCCCACGGACCAGGGGATCCCGTGGGTTCCCCCTGCCACCACGTGGAGAGTTCGTATTCAGTCCTTAGGAGACTAGGAGGCCTCCTGCCCCGTTCCCTGTCCTGTTCTCGAGAAGGCGGAAATGACGAAAAACCTTCTACGGTGCTGTCAACAGCTGTTCAAGCAAAAAGGTGAGAACGACGTTTCGGGTCTGGCTGGTTTAACGGGGAGACGAAGCCAGTCAAGGAGCCCACCCACTGCCCCGGCAGCCCCTCCGCGTCCTGCTCACCGCATTCTCCACCCACGGTCCTGCGTCCCCAAAGAAATATAATTGGGATTAAAGTCATGTCCCCATCGAAACCTTCGACTTACTTGTGGCTCAGTAAGTTCTCAAAGGACAGCTGCAGGTCATCGGGGATCACCATGGTTCTTGGCTGCACCTGAGGTGGAGGGTCTCGTTAGGACACTGCCCCAAACGCGTTCCCACCCACACGGGGGGCGCCCCACCTCGGCAGGCTGAGCAGTCATTCCTGCACCATTGTGACATGGATCGCCCAGCGGGGACCGCTCTGCCCCTCAAAGTCACAGGGTCTTTGTTCTTCCCTAGCGATCGGACTCTGAAGTTAGCTCCCTCGCGATCACTAAGCCTCCCAATTCCTTTTGTTTGGTTCACCCCCCCCCCCCGTTTTTCGGGTCTCAGGCTCACTGTCGCTTTTTCACAGACACTCTGGCTTGCGACCTCACTGCTCCCGAGGCCTCCGCTGTGGGAACACGCACACCCCTTCACTGCGCTCACTCGCTGGACGTCCCTGCCTCCTTCAGAGACTTTCGGCTCCTGGAGGGCTCACGCCAAGTCTCTATTTTTGTTTTTCCAGGTCCTTAACGAAGTGCCTCTTGAAGAACTATTTCTTGATCAAATAAGCGACTGAATGAACCCACTGCAGAGCCCACTGGCAGGTGTTAAGTGAACCCTTCAGTCAAACATCCCTGGTGACTCACGCCACTCTGAGGTTTTGTCCTTCTCCACTGGATAACGGAGATCCTGGCCCCAGGGAATGCAGAAGCACGAGGAGTTACCCAAGCTGGTCCTACCTGGGATTTTTCTTAATATTCATCCATTTTATGCTTTTACTGATTTTTTTTAACTGAGATATAATTCACATGCCATAAAATTCATGTTAGTGTACAATTCAGTGTTTTAAAAATATTCGTAAAGGTGTACACAATCGCCATCTACTTCCAGAACATGTTCGTGACTCCGAAAAGGAACCCTGCGCCCAGCACGCACTCCTGTCCCTCCTCCCCACGCCTTCGGGAATCACGTCCTGTTTGCCGTCTGTATGGACCCGCCAGCTCTGGACATTTCATAAAAGTGGAATCGATACAGCATGTGGCCTTTTCTGTCTTTTTAAATTTTACTGAGCATGATGTTTTCAAGGTTCATCCAGTTCGCAGCATGTATCAGCACTTCCTTTCATTGGCTGAGTAATATTCCACCACTTAGACTAGATCCCATTTTGTTTCTGCACTTGTCAAATGCTGACCTAGGGTCGTTTCCGCTGTTTGGCTATTACGAATAATGCTGCCATGAATATGCAGGTACAGGTGTGTGTTTTGACATATGTTTTCAATTCTTTCGGGTATATATCTAGGAATGAAATTGCTGGTTTATAGTGACTCTCTGTTTAAGCTTTTGAGGAACTGCCAAATCGTTTTCCAAGGCAGCTCACTGTTCTACGTTCCCAGCAGCAGTGTCTGAGGGCCTAGTTTCTCCACTCCATCACCAACACTGGTTATTGTCCAGCTTTTTTTGGTGGGTGTCAAATAAAATCTCATTATGGTTTCATCTCGCATTTCCTTAATGGCTAATGCTGCACATCTTTTCATGTGCTCATCGGCCATTCGTAAATCTTTGGAGAAACATCTACTCAAATCTTCGGCCATTTTTAAATTGCTGTGTTTGTCTTTTAGTTGGGCTATAAAGGTTTTTTATATATTTTGGATTCTAGTCTTTTATCTTAGGATTTGCAAATATTTTCTCCCGTTCTGTGGGTTGCCTTCTCACGTTCTTGACTGTGTTCGTTGCAGCACAAACTTTTTAACTTTGATGAAGTTTAATTTCTTTAGTTTTGTTGTTGTTTGTGCTTCTGGTGTCATACAGAAGAAAGGTCATGAAGATTGACACCTATGTTTTCCTCTCAGACTTTCATAGTCCTGGCTCTTACACTTGGGTCTTTGATTCATTTTCTGTTTAGGATGTGAGGGAGGGTATGACTTTGTTCTTTTGAATGTGGATTTACCGTTGTCCTGGTATCAGTTATTGAAAAGACGATTCTTTCCCATTCAACCGTCTTGGCAGCCTTGTCAGCATCGCTCGTTCGTGAACGCGAGGACTGATTTCCAGGCTCTCGATTCCATCCCATCGATCTGTACGTGCTCCCTCGTGCCAGCACCTCGAAGGCCTAATCACCGCAGCTTTGGAGGACGTTTTACGGTTGGGAAGTGTGATTCAACTCTGTTCTGCTTTTTCCAGATTGTTTGGCCCTTCTGCATCTCTTGCATTTCCTTACGAACTTTAATGTCTGCTTGTCCATTTCTGCAAGAAAGGCATCTGGCATTTTTGAGAGGGATTGTATTGGATCTGTAAATCGATTTGCGGGAGCATTGCTATCTTAAGCGTATTAAGTTTTCCAACCCATGACCATGGGGATTCTATTTACTTAGGTCTTCTTTAATTTCTTTCTATGATGTTTTGTCGTTTCTGATGGGTAAGTCTGACATTTCTTTTGTTAAGTTGGTTCCTAAGTATTTTCATTTTTGATGCTATCGTAACTAAAACTGTTTCCTCGGTTTCGTTTTTAGATTGTGCATTGCTAATGTACAGACATAAAAGTCACTTTTGTGCATTGATCTCATGTTCCATAACGCTGCTGGACACACTACTGGATCTAACAGTGTGTGTGTGTGTGTGTGTGTATGTGTGTGTGTGTAACCCTTAAGACTTTCTATACATAAGATCACGTCATCTGCTAATGTAGTTTTATGCCTTCCTTCCTTCCTAATCGGGCTGCCTTTTATTTTGTGCCCAGCTCTGCTGTCCACCTGGCTCACCATTTTTATTTCTCGGCATTTGGAGCACAGCTGCCTGTTTCTGATCAGCATGGGGTCACTGTGGCTCCTCCTGGCCTGGAGAGAGAGAGAGAGAGAGAGAGAGGGAGAGAGAGAGTCAGGAAATGGCCGTGGCACCTGGGGCAGCACAGAAGTGGGAGAGGGTGAGAGAGGTCACGGTCGTTCCTGCCCTAAGACGGAGGCGGACACTCTGGTCTCGGCCCCACCCCGGCTGGACGTGGACTCCAGATCTGACTGCAGCTGGCAGGTGCAGAAAGGGTTCGGGCAGGGGGAGCTGAGCCACAGAGCAGCTGGTGGCCTTGGGCCACGCACAGAGGGGCAGGGTAAAGCCGGCTGGCAGCGGGGCGGGGGTGGAAATTACAGACCACTGAGTGTGCAGAGGAGAGGCTGTACCCCCAGGGGGGCACATCTCCCCCATTTGATACGAAGCACCGCCACAGCGACCAGCCGAGGATGCCCGATGGCCTGAGAAAAACTGATGGGTGACACTTCTTCCCCAGTCTTTCTGCTGCCCCCCTCAATGAATCACCCCCTTCCGCTGTCCCCCACCCCACCCCCCTCGTATCGCTCCCTTTCCTCGGGCCTCAGCTCCCGCCGAGAGCAGGTCTCCCATGCCTCCTGCGGGCACAGGCTGAGCCTAAGCTGCAGTGTGGGTCCCGGGTTCGCTCTGCCTCTGGGGAGCAGAGCCCCAGCCCCAGCTGGGCGAGTGGGAGTGGGGGCTCCCTGCCTGCTCACTGGAGCAAACGGCACCTTGAGGCCACTGCCCAGTCTGGGGAGTCCCTCCTACCCGCCCCCTCACGACGCCATCAGTGTGAGATGTGCTCGCAGGAAGAGCAGGATATCGGGGGGAGGGGGCACAGCGACAGCAGACCGTCCCCACACACTGAGGCCTTCGCCTGCCGTTGCTCGCCCTGCAGACCTCGCACTCCACGTGCGCCCACCTGTGCCTGCCCCTGCCTGCTGCCCGAGGCTGAGGGACAGGAAGAGGACGGTCCAGCTCTGCAGGGTGGGGACTGCTGGGTGTGCACCTAAAGTGACCTTTGTCAGACGGGTCTGCAAGCACCTGTGGCCCGTGAGAGTGCGGGACGGGGCACTTGGGTGAGGCATTACTGGGGGTCGGGGGGCGGAACAGTATGGACAAAGTTCCATTCTTCTGACAAATCTTCAATATACATTCATTTCTATGGACCATTTTGAAAGGATGGGCGGGGCAGGGCGGGGCGTGGGGGGCCTGTTAGGTCTGTGTGCACATGAGGAGACTCAACAGTCAGCTAGTGTGAGGCCAGTGTGGAGGGCACTGTGAGGGTCACCAAGATGAATAAGACCGTTTCCGGCCCTAGGGCCGAGGAGGGACACAGATCCATCCTTTGCCGTACATTAGGTCCTGAGGACACTGAGATAAGATGCAGCTTCTAAGCCGTCTCCCTCTTCCTGTCTCTGGGCCTCGGCTTCCTGTCTGGCTGTCTGTCTGTCTGCTCATTAGGGAATACTGCCCCAGACACGTGGCCCCGACTGGCCCCAGCTCAGCTCCCGGGCAGAGTGGCCGCCACCCGGACTGCGGATGGGCCACGTCCTGCCCTTTGGCCTGTGACAGTGAAGACGAAGGGCGCCACGTGGCAGGGCCTCTGGACTGTGCCTGGGGAACAGGACCTCCGGTGGCTGTGGGGCCGCAGCAGCTCTCGGCGGGGCCCCGACTTAGCGGGTAAGAGACGGCGGGGCCACGGTGCAGTTTACCCCCCGAGACACAGCATCTTTTTTTTTCCAGAAAGTAGCAGCTGTGCCTGTTTACCTCACCGAGGACACGCTCAGGCCTTCACGTTTGCAGGTGACTCTGGGGACGAGATTCAGATCTGCCGAGTCTGTGAGACAGGCAGGGATCTGACCTGGGGTGCCTGCCAGGTGTCCCACCAGCACAGGGGGCCCGGTTCCCTGTGGAGGGTGGCAGAGTGTGCCTCTCCCAAACATGCCACTTTGGCAGATTATTTTGAGCTAAAGGCACTTATAAAAGCAGCAAGTGCAAGACCGGCCCCATTTTTCTTCCTAAAAGGAGAGAAAACCGCACGTGGGCGAGGACGCCGGAGGCGGGCTTGCTCTCCCCCAGGACGGGCAGGCGGAGCTGGGAGAGCCCCCCAAGCAGACCTGCTGAGATGCTTCTCCCCACTGCCGCCCTCTGCGCTCGGCCAGTATAAACGCCTTTGGCTTTGGCCACGTTGGGTCTTTGGTTCCTAACGAGGGCTCCCGTGCCCCGTAAAAGTTATCGTAAATAAACGGATATGCTTGTCTCCTGCTGATTCGTCCTCGTCAATTTAACCCTCAAGCCCACCTGAAAACCCTAGGCGCAAAGGTAAAATTTTGCCTTTGCACCCCTCCCACCCGCATCCCGCCCTACACACACACACACACACACGCGGGTGATGGGTCAGGCCCTGGCCGGGTCAGGGTCAGGGTCAGGGTCGGGGTCAGGCTGAAGTACGTGAGTTCTTCTTACTCAAAGGCCTCGTGACCTGCTGACTCGCCCGGAGCCCCGCCTTTCTGGCTCCGCCCCTCGGGCCGGCTGTTGCTCTCGGCTGCCATCCAGTGGCCGCCCGCGGGCATTGCGGCGGCGCCGGCGGAGAGTGGGCCTCTCACCTGCCCAGGTAGTTACCCAGGCCTTCCTCCTGCACCTCCCGCCCAGCCAGGAGGCGCCTTGGGGCTGGCTCCGGACACCCGCGGAGCCGCAGTCTCTAAAGGCCTCTGGGCAAAGACCTCGACATGAATTTTTGGAGTTTCCCTTTTCGGTGGTCCTAACCTCATGCTCTATTCTTAGCGCTGGTGGACGGGAGCCCTACAAGCAGAATGAGCGGGGTGCGGCCCACTCATTCCATGCAGCAGATACCTGCTGAACGCCCACCGGAGACAGGAGGCGCCTTTGCATCACAATCCGGGTCACCCTAGGACTGCTATGGGGTTCTTTTCAATTAAAACTTTGAGTACCTTAGGTAAGTCATCTGGAACTTGAAACAAAATTGGCAAATTCATGTTCTTCTTAGATGAAATCAGAAATGTGGCGGAGACATCCGGATATCTGAGTGATTGAAACGAGTGAATTAGACCCACGGTCTCCAGATGGCAGAGCCCGGCCCGTGGTTGTTTCAGAGAGAACCTTGGGGACCACCCCCCCCGGAGCGCACCCCGTCCGGGAGGGCTCGGGCCATCCCGAGCTCTCAAAGGTGGCCGGCTGTGCCCTCGCAAGTCGCTCTGCCTTCTCTGCCTTTTTTTTTTTTTTTGAATAAGCACTGCCAGCTGGGGATCGTCAGAGACGGCGTACAAACTGAGGGAAGAAAATGGCTCGTGAGCAGATGTGTGATGCGTGAAACACACCAGACCCTGAAAAGACCAGCGTGGAAGTTACTGGTCTCGGCCAGGTGTCGTCCTTCTGTGCCTGGCCTGCTGTCTTGTGGGCCCTGCTCCCAGACACGACCCACCCCTTTCCTCCAACCACACGTTTGCTCCGGAACATTCTTTCCTTTAGCCTTAGGGGAAATACTGCCGCTGCAGGGGTCACACCCGTGGTCTTAAGGGGGACCCGCCCGAGTGTGGCTCGCTGTATTACAGTGTAAGGGCCAGGGCATGCAGGGCGTGCCCCTCGCCCCCAAGAAGTGGGCACTGGGAACAAGCCCACGCCCTTGCCCCGGCCTAGCTGAGGAGGATGGCCTTCGCCGCCAGGGGTCTTTGTAACAGGCAACGCGAAAGAGTCAGGTGCCCGGGAGGCATCGTTTCATTCTGCCAACCTGTGCATCCTCTCGTGGCCGTGGGTCTGTCCCGACACCCACCTCCAGCCCCAGGGCGTGTTCCCAGAGCTTGCGGTCAGGGCAGCTCTGAGTTCATGTCACCCGATGTTCCTTTGTCCATTGACTGCTCTGTGTCAGAACTGTTTGTCCAAAGCAACACGTAACGCACATGTGGACCCTTCTTCCCAAGCTCTCAGGGGTCTGGCCGGGAACAAGCAGCTGGGAACCCAGGTTTTGGCCAGATGAGGAGTTTCTAACCCTCAAGAATTGTCGATCTTTAAACCAACCGCCCTGTAGAAAGACTTGGCGTTCCTGCCTTGTCCCCTGAAAATTCAGGTGCTGACCAGCCTGTGTCTTGGACTCCCCGTGGGGTAGGTAAGCACCATCTCAAGGACAAGGACTCACACTGGTGCCCAGTGGGGCGTCATTGACCGCCTCAGGGAATTACTCCTTGCGACCAGCTCGCACTCGGCCGGCTGGAGGAAGAGGCAACCCCTCGCCCTCCCGACGGGCCCCTTTGCACGCAGGACCTGGCCGAGAAAGTGGACAGCTTGTTCCAGCCCCTGCCCTACGCCCCCCTCCCGCCCCACCCTCTACCAAACACTGTGTAATCAGAGGACAAGGGGGCTGGGGAGAGCGCCCAGCACAGGGCACTTTGCTCCTGGCTGTGGGGCAGGGGTCACGGGCACCGGGCGGGATGGGGTGCGGGTGTCACCCTATTTAGACGTCCGATACCAGCATGTCACACAGAAAGCCAGATTTCCGGTGTTGTGAGAAAAACCAGATCTGGTGACTAGAGTCACATACCTGCAGGCGACGTTGACGGGGGCAGAGGGAAGGCTGTCCCCTCTGTCAGGGAGGTGACCTCCCCTTCACCACCGTCCCCATTCAGCCAGCTCTACTCGCTTCTGCCATCTGACTGTCCTCGTGATGTGAATTTGCGCCCTGGCCCCAATTAAAAGACGCTAAACTGTCACCACTCACGCTAACAACTCTTAATAAGAACTACGTGCCCTGGGTTTTAATTCCACGAACGAGGCCCTGGGGTTGTTGAATCTCTGCCTGTTTTATACTCAGACATTCACTTTTCCACTGGAATGTGCTCGAAGTTACGCAAAGATAAACGGGCCAAATTACAGGCCCTTCACAGATGCTCTGAAAATACGTAAAGCCGCCGCTTACGGAGAATGCGGTTTTTAAAAGGTGCGGCAGACGAATCAAAGGTGCTCGTCATTGGAAGTGGGGAAGTGGCGAGAGTGTCCCCCACGGAGCGTCACTTGTCTATGGGCAGGGGGACACGTGACAGTCACAAACAGGAAGAACAACTCTAGGGACTACACTGCTCTAGCAAACTGTGCACAGACCAGGGAGCCAACCCACAGCGTGCTGGTCCCCTTGCCTCCTGGCCGCCCTTCCCGTCTCCCCCGATTTCTCCTACTCACCAGCACGTGACCTCACGCTCACCCTCCCTTTCCCCTCACCATGCTCAGGGATCGAACATGGAGAAGGAATGAGGAAACAGTGATTTCAGGTGGCAGCACCGAAAGCCTCCCTTGCCCAGGCCAGTTCGCTGGGGAGGGGCAGGACGGGGGAGATTGCAGGTCGCGAAGTTACACACAGGCCGTGGCTGCTCCAGAAAGACAGGACTTTGTGGTTCTACTTTCAATGGTTAAAATTTGAAAATTTCAAACTGCACTGGAGGAGAAAAGGTAGGATGATGTGGAGGGTGAAAGTGTTTGGAGAGGTGGTGTCCAAGGGCAAAAGTCTTCTGGATCGCTGAGGGTGGTGGCAGAGGCGGGTACCGGAGATCTGATCCCCTACAGGCAAGCGTACGCTCAGCGCTCACGCCTGTCTGAGAAGCCGGGGCCAGTCCTGCTTTCGGGCGCTTGACTTGGGTTTCTCCGGGACATCTGTGTCCCCCCGCTATTCCCCCACCTCCTCCTCCTTCTAGGAAATCGCCTCCCGGGAGTCATTTCTTGCCCCCGCGGCCCCCAGGGGCCGCGCTGTTACCTTTTGGGGAGGCTGAGCACTAAGGGCTTGTTTACCAGGCTGGCCTCGCTAAACCAAGGGATCTTGTCAAACTTTGGAACAGAAACCTGGAGAGAAACAGAAAGAGATCATTTTGCAGCATTCATTGCCCTGGACCATGGCCATGGTCAAATGACCAGAGCGAGCTCGCAGCAGCTGCAGGGCGGACCGCACGCTCCGAAACATTTTCATGATGTACATTCGACTCTTTCGAGTCGCCCACACAGCGGCCGGGAGCCCACCGCGTTGCCTCCGTTTCACGGAGGAAGACATGAAAGCTCAGAGAGCGTGACCGGAGGGCAGCGCCACGCAGCCGGCGGGCGGACGCGGGTTGTCTGACGCTCGCGTCCCCGCATCGCGGGTCCCCTGTTCCCGGTGGCTTCTGCGTCTCTCGCGTCCGTCCACCGCCGTTTGTTTCTGGGAACCCCCTCTCCGGGGCCCTCCGCCCTCGCCTTCGGGGAGGCGCAGGGGAGAGCGCCCCACCCCGCAGCGTGGCGTCGACGACGCGCCCGCCGGGTGGCCCCGGGCCCGTCACAGGCCCCGCAGGCGACGGCACGCGACGGCCGGCCGGACCACCTGTCAGTTTCGGTCACCGGGGCCCTCGGCCGCCGGGGCGGCGCGCGCGCGATGGGCGCCCGGAGGCCGGGAAGCCGCCCTCCAGGGCCCGGCCGTCCTCATCCCTCCTCCGCCAGCCCAGCCGCGGCCGCCGCCGCCCTCGGGGTCACGCCCCCGGCCCCGCGCTGTGGGGGCGGCTTTCCCGGCGGCCGCCACGAGGGGGCAGCAGCGCGCGCGGCGGCCGCCCCGGAAGTGCTCGGCCGCCGGCGTGACCCCGGCGCCCCGGATGGGGAACGAGGCGGCCGGCCGCCCTGTCCCCGCCGCGCACCCCTCCGAGCTGGCGGGCAGGTGCGTTCCGAGCGGGGATCGGTGCCTCCGGGCCGCCTCCTCCTCCGCGGCCCCCGCAGGCCCCGGGCCCGGCGAGGGGCGGCGCGGGCGGCGGGGGCCCGGGAGGGTATGGGGCGCCCTGGGGCCGACCGGTCCGGTCCCCGGCCCGCCCGGCGGGCGTTGCCTCTCACCCGGTCCGGCGGCCGCGATGCCGCGGCGGGGCCCCTGCTGCCCTTGGGGGCGCCCCGGGCTCTGGCGTGCGGTGCCGACCCGGCGGGGGGCCCCGGGCGCGGAGTCGGGGTGGGGAGCGCAGGAGCTGTGCTCGCACACGAGCCGGGCCTCCCGGGGCTTTCTTTCTCAGTTTCCCACGCGAGAGGGGTCAGTAGCTCCGACGCCCACGGGTTTCGCCGTTTTGGGATGTTGGCCTCGGCCAGAGGATTGGGACCGTCGCTGTCTTAGCGTCCTGCCCTGGCCGGGTAAACCAGGGCTCGCGCTGGCCGGTGCCGTGCAGCTCACAGCTGTCTGCAGGCCGGGACTCTTTCCTCCGATAACATATGCCTTTGTCACCCCAAAGCCCTGTATCCTCGCGCTTGACATTTGCAATAGTGGCAGCCAGGAGTACAGCACGCAGGGCCTGCGTTGGGGACGCACAAAAGCCCGTCCATAGACCTATGTGAACCCCTAGTTAAGAAGTGGGTTGGAGGGGGCACAGGCCTCACGGTTTACCAGTGTTGACTGGGGCCCAAGTTACCCAAGGCACTTAGCACATAGTAGGCACTCAGTAAGTGACAGCTTACAGATGGCTGGTATTATCCGAGGCATGATCATTTAAAAATCCGCAAGGAAATTTTAATATCCATAATCGTAAGCCAGCCACGCCATGTATTTTGCTCAGCCTTTCAATAGACGGAACTGCTTCCATCCGGGCTCAGTCCTGCCGTTGACCTTCACCTGGTCTCTCTCTTTCTAGGAACTTGGCTGTCGTGTCCAGCCTCCGAGAAGAACTCGTCTCTCGCAGGCCTAGGCTGGGTGGCTGCCTTTGCAAACGAGGTGAGGTGGACACAGCATCATCCAGGACACAGCATGGAATTCCCAGAGCGGTCTCACTGCAAAGCTTTATGAGGAACGAGGGCCACATGAACTTCTGCAAGGGACACTGAACCGGCCTGAGTGTGAGGGAGCGGATAATGTGTGCCCAGCCGGTCGCCAACACCAAGGAGATCCGGTGGCAGAAGGTCCTGTATGAGCGGCAGCCCTTTCCCGACAACTACGTGGACCGGCGCTTCCTGGAGGAGCTGCGGAAGAACATCTACGCCCGCAAGTACCGCTACTGGGCCGTGGTGTTCGAGTCCAGCGTGGTCATCCAGCAGCTGTGCAGCGTGTGCGTGTTCGTGGTCATCTGGTGGTACATGGACGAGGGCCTTCTGGCCCCCCAGTGGCTCTTCGGGACCGGCCTGGCGTCTTCCCTGGTCGGCTACATCTTGTTCGATCTCATCGATGGGGGTGAGGGCCGCAGGAGGAGCGGGCGGACCCGCTGGGCCGACCTGAAGAGCGCCCTCGTCTTCGTCACCTTCACCTACGGCTTCTCGCCGGTGCTGAAGACCCTGACGGAGTCGGTCAGCACGGACACCGTCTACGCCATGTCCGTCTTCATGCTCCTGGGCCACCTCATCTTCTTCGACTACGGCGCCAACGCCGCCATCGTGTCCAGCACGCTGTCCTTGAACATGGCCATCTTTGCCTCCGTCTGCCTGGCCTCGCGCCTGCCCCGGACCCTGCATGCCTTCATCATGGTCACATTCGCCATCCAGATTTTCGCCCTGTGGCCCATGTTACAGAAGAAGCTGAAGGCGCGTACCCCCCGCAGCTACGTGGGGGTCACACTGCTTTTTGCGTTTTCAGCCTTGGGGGGCCTGCTGTCCATCAGTGCCGTGGGCGCCGTCCTCTTCGCCCTTCTGCTGGTGTCCATCTCCTGTCTCTGCCCTTTCTACCTCATCCGCCTGCAGCTGTTCAAGGAGAACATCCACGGGCCTTGGGACGAGGCTGAGATCAAAGAAGACTTGTCTCGGTTCCTCAGCTAGGGTAGGGACCCCCGTTCCATTCCTGCGGGGCCTGGCAGGCGGGCCTCCCAGCGAGCGTAAGGCCTGACGGGGTCCATTCCGGAAGCAGCAGACCGATGTGGGCGGGAGGACGAGGCGGAAGGGAAAAGGGAACCAAACGCTCGGCTGGTGAAGGTGCTCATCCCTTCTGTTATTTGGTGGGTGAGCACTTCCCGGGGCCCTCGGGGGTGACTGCTTCCCGTTTATTATTCACCTTAACAACTGAAGTGATGTGGTTTCTATTTATTAAAAGATAACAACAGATCCATCAAATTGTTTCATGATTTTTCTTTAAGCGAAAGGCAGACAAAGGAGCGTGGAGAATGAAGAGATTGTGTGTGTGTGTAAGGAGGTGTAACGGGGTGGAACATGACTAGATCATGGGCCAGTTAGTTAACTGCCCCGTGACTCAGTTTTTCCATCTGGAAAGTGGGGATGAAATCTCTGCCTCTGACGTGATAATTAAGTGAGATGCATGCAGAGCACGCTGAAGGACGGTGGACATACCACTGCGTTCGGGACAGCCAGCATTACCGTTACTGTTAGGAAGACTCGGGGGCAGCGACGGTGCGGAACGCATCAGGGCCCTCCCAGAATGGCGGGCCCCTCATGGAATCGTTCCGGGGCCAGCTCCTGTACTGTCCCTTCCCACCAGGAGTTACCTCCGAGTCACATCTCACTGGGGCAGCACTACGCCTAAGAAGTAGTTTCCATTTCTCTGATCACACATTTCTCAGAGGTGTCGAATAACGATTGCACTTTGGAGTGATAACTAGAAAATCGAAAAGACAAGGATCAAAGGGAAAGGAGGGAAGATCAGAGAATAGGACCCTCTCCAAGCTGGGAGGGAAGACTCACAGGGACTGTCACAGCCTAGAGCCCCATCAAGCAGGAGAGTGGAGAGGATCCACTCAACAAATCACGACGTATGGGAGGAGGGTGAGTTTATGATAAAGGATAATTTTACGCACGTTTTCCATGTAACGCCAGGAAGTTCCACACAGGCTAGGAATACAAATGGATTCCAAGAAGGTTTGAAAAGGATGAAAAATGCAAATACAAAAGCCATAAATATTTTGTAAGAAAATGCTGAGAAATCCCAAGCCTTTAAGTGTTGTTTCTTGGGAGACAAAGAGGCTCGCTTCCTGCGTGCTTCTCCTCTGGTGGCCGCTGGCGTGGGGATGCCGGCCGAGGCGACGATGCTAGGGCCTGGTGTGGCGGTTGGCAGGAAAGTTACTCATCACTGAAGTACAGTGATGCAGCCAGTCTCTTAAATTAAAACCGCACTGAAAGGTTGCCAACTAGGATATTAATGATTTAGATTCCCAGAGGATATTGGGGAGCGGGGAGGAGGAGGGGACCACAGTAGCATTGGAATGAAGAATCCCAGCCTGTTACATATTTGTCTGTGTAAGACGCCGTCTGCTCTCTGCCTCTGCACCTTTCCTCCCAGCTCTGCTTCTCGTCACTAAGTTACTGGTTAAGGCTGGAGGGTGGTGGTGGCAGAGACAGCAAGAAGGGAGGATGCAGAGGCAGCGTCCCCCACCCCTCCAAACACGGTCCCACGGCTTGTGGTCAGGATGAGAGGATGAAGGAGCTTCGGATGAGCTTCATTCACCGCGAGATGTGGCTGGTGGATGACTGGCATGCGGCCAGAAGGCTGTGCAGGGAGGGATCTGAGTGTGACCACACACAGCGCTTCTGAGTGGCGGTCAGTGCCAGCGTTGGTGCCTGTCCTTTGTGTTAGTGCCGTGGGCTTTCGAGGGAGCCTTTGGGCAGCCGGCGGCTTAAACCGAGGGTTTAGGAATTCACGCTGAGCATATTTGAGGAAGCCTTTGGAGCCATCATTTACACTTTCTAAGCCAAAGGCTCAAGGTCAAGAAAAACGGAAACGAGCCAGCAGAGGGCAGCAGTCACACAGTTTTACACTCAGGTCGAAGGCAGAGTAACAGGCTGGGACACAGCGCCATCTCGTGGAAGTTACTGATATTCCTTTTCATGATGAAATTCGACAAGCGTCTTGGCATTCTTGCTGAATTGTGGTTTGGGAAATAACTGCACGGCCCGAGGTCCCCATAAATTCAGGAAATAAATGGCATGCTTGTCTTCGATAAATTATAACAGTTACATTTCTGAGCATCCAGTGTGTATCAGGCACTGTGTTAGACACTTCACATATATTATCGTAGTTTCTTATAACAATCCTGAAATGTATTATTTTCATCTTAAAGTTGAGGAGACATCTAACAAAATACTTGTTTGCCCAGGCCTATCTCTACTCACCTTTTAGGATGTTCAGCCTCAGGAATTTATTCAACAAATATTTATTAAGCACTAACTATATGACAGATATTATTTTACATGCTTATGATAATCCATGAATAAAATGGACATAGATGTGTCCATCTGTCTGGATAAATGGGTTAAAATTGACCTAGCAGAGCTTACATGCTAGCAGGAGACAGGCAATGAATGTAAGAAGGTGTTAATAAATGCTATGGGGAAAAAAAGAAAAGCAATGACACTGGGTAAGGGGTCAGATGGGTCTCATGGAAAAGGTGACATTTAAACAAAGGCTCAAAGGTGGGGGGTAGGGGGTGACCCAGCTCCAGGAAGAGGAGGGAGCTGCTTGAAGGCCAGGAAGAGCCCAAAGGACTAGTTTTTCCCTAGTGTTACATGGAGCTTCAAATACACACTCCTTGGCAGCTGTCACCCACACCGGTGGCTCCTCCGGCTTGGACTCGCGGGCCTCCTTACGACTCTCTGGGCCCCCGGCCTGGCGAAGGGGAACTTAGCTCTGTGTCTGGCCCTGGCTCCTGTCCATGACATGCACGGAAGCTGTGAGCTGGGCCTGGACATCAGAACCTGGTGTAAAGCGCTGTGAAATTTGATTCGATTAAAAACGGCACAGAGGGGGTGTTTATAGTCCTGACTTGTTCAAAGGCCACCCCTGAATCTGATCTTAATGTGTTGACAGTACTGTGATTCGACAGTAACTTGTAGCATAACAAACAAACAAACAAACAAACAAACAAAACCGGATGTATGTGATTATGGGAGGCAGCTGGTGTGTCCCTTTAAATATAGAGGAAAAGAGAACACTGAAGTGTCATGAACTCTCTCTGACTTATTCAGACACGACTCGGTAGTATTATCAAGGGCTGCAGAAGTTTTCTTCTTGGTCAGCAATCTTATCTTCCTGTGGGTGAGGTTTATGTTTTTAAAATGAATTCACAATTGCAGGGTTTACTTCAGAATTTCATGGAACTAAACCAAAGATTCCAGTATCAATTTTGAGTTTTTTCAAAAAAATACTACTTAATGCTGAGTTATCAAACAGATGTTGGCCAGTCCAACATTTTTTTCAAACTCTGAGATAAAGAGGATTAAAGTATATGACGCCAGAAACCCACTGAAGGTGTCCTTGTCTGCAAATGAAGGACAGACGTTATTTCTTTATCTTGGTTTGGCCTTCAGCTTCTAGGGTGTTTGTTGACACGCCCCCCAGTGTATGTTTATTTTTTTTCTTACCTTTAACTCTCTCTTCGCCATCTCCTAGACGTCCTGGGTTTTCCTTGCTGGAGACTGGGGAGACCAACTCCCCTCACCAGGTCCGGGGGACGACGGAGGCAGGCGCCTTCTGAATCGAAAGCCTTGTCGTCAGCAGCTGAAGCAAAGCTAACAGGTTACTTCAGCTGCCATACCACTGACGTTTCGTCAACCAACGCTTATGCGCTTTAGAGCCTTGTATCATGCTATTCCATCGGAAAGGAAACGTTTGGTTTCTGATTGGCTAAAATGAGTTCTAAGGCTCCCTTCTTTGTCAGAGGTCAAAACCACCACATTCTAGAATGTTAGTGGGCATTGGGGCAAGTGGCTAATCTGCTTCTAGAACTCAGATAACTCCTTCGGCCCAAAGTCACTAACGGTTCTCCCTAGAAAAACGACCAAAATGTTCTCCTATCACAGCACCGTCATTGTTTATTTCGTTTTGTAAGCTACTTTTATCCTGCCCGCTTTTAGGGCGCTCTCAGTAACTAGGACATGGCTACGAATTCAAGGTTTGATGCATAAATAAAGGGGTGAGGCTATTTTAGAAATATCATTTTGATTGAAAGCATCATCTGTTCCTGACGCCCCTGAGTTATGGGCTGAAGAAGGCTGTACTTTTTCAGCAATCGAAAACGGAGGGCAGAGGTGGGGTGGGGGCAGGAGAGTCGGGGAAGGGTATTTTATGAGACTTGGAAACACTGAGAACGGTGAACAAATAGGAGTGATCCTGGCGTGGCTGCAATTCCTCCCTACCCTACACTTCTTTGCTGAGGACAGGGTACGGGTTCCCTCTGCGCCGCCTGAGCTCTCCTTTCTCACTGGTCATCCGGTCAATGGAAGTTTCCAAGTCGTCCACACTGTGTCCTACTGCGCATGAAAAGTAAGTTCCGCTTTAAGACAAAGTGCAAAAGTCCCAACACCTGATGAATGGGTGAACGCCAGCCGGGTGGCAATCTCTGTGTCGGTGTGGGGAGCTGGTGCTGCGTCGGGGATGCTGGCAGGTGGCGAAGTCACACGCCTGGCCTGGAGGTGCGGGCGGCCTGCTGCGCCTGGCTCCCCATCGGCTTGCTGTTGCCAGGTAGACGCCAGGTAGACGCCAGGTAGGCGGGGCCTCGGCACCTCATGCGGGGCCTGCCCTGGTTAGCCGGGCTTCTAACCCGCAGCCGTGGGACCTGGGGTATGAGCGAAAACTGATGCATTGTGACTCGTGAAAATTTTAACTCGAGAAATAAACTGGTTTTGCATTTCTGAGTGGAGAGTGGAATTTGTAAAAAAAAAAAAAAAAAAAGAAAAAAGAAAAGATTTTTATGGTTTGAAGAGCGAGCGTTGCTGGTGGAGGTGTCTTCACTTATGGGCTGAAGGGTCTCCGTGGACCCTCTGCCAGGACCCACCATGCAGACCCAGAGTAAATGGAACACTGGTTCCAGACGAAGCGCTTTCTACTTCCCGTGCTGGAGGTTTCTGTCTCAAGATGCTAAAGCGAGGCGCGTTCACACATGGTCTCACCCCATGGGAGACAGTTCTTGACTTTAATTTAGACCATGGAAATCCTCAAAAAGAAAATAAATTCTGAATTAAATCTCAAATCTTTGAGAAGGGTTCAGATCACATATTTGGCAGGATGTATATAGTCTGTTACCTTAATAATAAACACTTTATTTGGATAAATCTTTGGGTGTTTTTTTCTAATGGGTTTAAAATTTCAGTGTTGGAATTACCATCTGAGGATTAAGGTATTAAAAAAAGTTCTCTTTCCTTCAAAACTCATATGGACTCCATTCTTCCATCCTTATGAATTTGCCTTCTCAAGGTGGCTGCTTCGCCTCGCCTTGTACTTTTACTCTGAATGATATCGTTCTTCCCCCTATATTTGCCAAATAGAATGTGTGAGATTTATGCTTCAGAGGTACAATTTCTTCCATAATCATACATATCTGATCTCCTACAAGAGTATTTAGAAAAATGATAAAAATAGGAAACATTTTTTTGGTATGATAATAATTATTAATGGGGCTTCCTGGAGGCCAGTTGAAAGTAATCAGTTTTCTTTGTTTTTTCTAGACACCCAGAATTTTTACTGCATCTTCTCAACATCTGTTGGACAGACATCTCAGTTGAAGATAGATGATTATTCTCCACCAAATCCTATCTGAAATCACAATGCTTTCAGAACTTAAAATTAATCTCTTTCAATTCAAGCTCCTTAAAAGATCAAGTTATATATTTTTCACCTTACCTGGTTTTAGTTGAAAGAAACTCATTTTCATTCGGATCTTCTTTAGAAAAAAGACAACACACATTTCATTTTTTTTTTATATAGAATAAACTTTGTTTTTATTACAGACATGGATCAAAAATAAAAGTTTTTATGTACATACGACATGTAGTGCAAACAGAAAGCTTTTAAATACCACGGACAGACGCATTGTTGGGAGCGAAAGGAGATGGAGGGTGGGTTATGGCGGCCAGCCTGGAACTGCAGGAGGGGGTCGCCTAGTGAAAAAAAACAAAACAAAACAAAACAAGATAACAAAAGAGACACACAGAGGCAGAGGAAGAATGCACTGTTTGAAATTAAAACGAACCCCAATGAGAGCATGCAAAATTATCCCCCAGAAGCCGAATTTGACCCAGACGGGAAAGCAGGCAGGCATGCAGGGGTCACAGGAGAACAGCACAGGGCAGAGGTAGCTGTCCCCAGGACCCCTTCTGGCTCTCAGTGGCGTGCTAGGCACGAGCCGTTTGTGCCCACTCTAAAAATCCTATTCCTTCGCATCACAGAATGGTGCACCCGTGCGATCCCGCCCAGGAGAACTGGGAACAGTACCATCGCCACACACACCTTTATAATTCGAGTATCTGTTCCCCAATCCTGACTTTGTGACATTCGGTTATTTCCAAAGATTTCAAAAAATGCTGTGAAATCTTTGTAGGGAGGGAGAGGGAGTTGAAAGAGATATGCAGGTGATTTTTTTTAAGATGAGGGAAATTAGAAGGTGTTAGGAGATCCAATGAGCTATGTAATCACAATGCAGACAGCGTCAGGGGTGATCTCGCGGGAAGGATTTGTGAAGAAGAACTTTCTCTAGGTGATTATCCTGATGAAGGAGCCTTTCCAGGCCCAGGGACACTGCAAGGCGAGGTGTGGCCTGCGGTGCCCCCAGGGCTTTGTGGGGTTTCCTGCTGTCTCAGAGCTGGGTGGCACTGAAGTTCTGACTGATTCTGAACTAGGGCCACCGGGGTAAGTAACACTTGGCCCACTGGCCTTGTCCACGCGCCTAGCCTGGCCGGCATCTCGTCAGGCCCACGGGTCGTGCAACGGCTTCCAGAGGCCGGGTCCGTTCCGACACCAGCCTCTCTGGACGTTTCGCTGTTAGAGAAGATCCAGCAGAGTCAGCATGGCAGCACACAGCTCTGCAGGCAGGAGGGCAGCGGCCGGGCGACGCTCCCCAGCAGAACCTATACTAATGTTTCCTCTTTCTGCCCCGACGGGGACACACTCAGCATTGCGGCCGGCCCCCGAGCGCCGAGGCCGGCTCAGCCAGGGCCCTGCTCTCTGGCTATGCATCCAGGTGACAGATAACATACTCACTTCCATCTCACTCCTGTAACCCTTCAGTGAGTGGAGCAATGCAGTCTACAAAAAAGCAAAAACAAAAACAAAGACAGACTTCTTTTTCCTCTTCTCTGAGATGCAAATGGGGCCCGTGCGACCGGGCTATTTCTGAGCTGTGGTGAAAAGTCATCTCACCTTCCCCCAAGTCCAAGACCAAGTTTTCTCTGGTCTGATCTAAGCTGGCTACACTACGGAGGCCTCCGATCCATATAAATGATGAAGAACTTGTTGTTGGTTCGTAACCTTTCAACTGCGGGGGTTCTGCGGGCCTCCGGCTGCTGAGAGGTGGGTAATGAGTGTCCCTGGTGTTTTCCTGAAGAAAGTGTAATTAAATTCCAGTCGGGCTCGAGGAGATTTATCACCTGCCCAGCAAACAGAAACTAGTTTTGAGTTCCGAAGGGGCTTTGGGACACTTTAACTGCCTTGGCGGGGCGGGGTGGGGTGGGGTGGCGGGCCATTAAACCGAGCAGCGAGTCCACAGCGCTGAGGGGAATTTCTGTTGGCATTTGGCAAAGCACCTCCTCCTGGAGCTGGTCTGGTGTTCTAACCCAGGAATGGGATCAGAAAGTCTGCTTCTGGGGGCATATTTCACCGACAGCGAGAATGTTCGCTACAAGCCTCAGAGGGACAAGCCTCAGAGTGACATTTCTCCTGCCCCCGACAGCTCCTATCTTTCCCTCCTCACTTATCCCGCATCCAACTTTCTCCTCTCGTTGCCAAAAAAGCATCATCACCGACACCAAACAGTGGCTCAGCGTTACTGCTACCACGGATCTCGGCAGTTCGGGTTTCGCTATTTTCCAGAATTTTCTACGTCGCTCACACAATGCTGAGTGCTCGGAGGCGAGCTCTGAGAATATCTGGACGTTTTCTGTGATGAGCCACAGACGCACCTCAGGCTGCTGCTGCCTCGAGCATGACACCCGGAGAACCGAGCTGGACACCGAGCTGCCCACAGATTTTAGGGCTCACGAGAGTGGCGTTCACCGCAGAAACACACCTGCCGGGGGAAAGACCCTGGTTTCAGGGTCTGCCTGCCTAAGCCTTCTGAAGGACAACGTCACAGAACCGTCTGGCCAGAACGGCAGGGTGAGGACACGGTTAGCGCGGTGTGTGGGACACAGGCTCAAGCCGCACGGAAAAGACTCGAATCTCATCTCAGTAAGAGCGAGGAATCACGCCCGCGCCCGTCAGTGAGCCTGACGCCCTGGGGAAGTGGGACAAGGCAGTGAGAACAGGCGACCCTCTTCTCTGATGACCTTTCGTTTGAAATCGACCTGGGCCCCTTCCTTTGGGGTCTTGTAATTAATTTTGGGGAGCTCTTCTTTGGAGAGTGAGAAAGAAAAGATAATACTGGAAACATGCAGACCCCCCCTAACGAGGGCCACTGCGGCTCACAACGTGTCCGCCTCATCAGCCACTGTGCCTCCTGCTCCGTGTAACCTTCAGACACGCCTGCGACAAAGCGCCAGAGCTTCGGGAGGGCTGTCCCAAGCCAGGAGCTCCGGTGGCTCTGAGTATGGGTTTTATCACACAGCTTCGGCTAGTGACAGTCTCTACTGGGACAGTCATGCTCTGTGCATTTCTCTCTGGCCTAGGACCACCATCGCAGTGTTTGGTGAGGTGCGCACCCCCGGTCGCCAGGCCTGGGGGAGGCTCCGTGAGCAAAGCGTTGATGGTCAGACGAGTCTGACCATCACGCAGGCACTAACCCTCCTGGGGAGACTCACAGTGCAGCCTGGCGTTAAACTTCTGTAAGCTCACGGTTCTAATTATTAGGCGGCCGCAGTGTGAAAGCCGACAAACGGTCTTTAGAGTGGCAAAGCCAGGTGTGAGGTGGGTGTGACAGCCATCGCACTCACACCTCAGATCTGTTTCTCAGTATGGAATTTAAAGATTCCAGCAGAAAATCAAGAATTTTTAAAAATAGATTGAGCAGCTAGGGACACCGATCAGAGAACTATTTAAAAATGATGCATGGGAATTGGCCAGATAGTTACAATGAGGTCCTTTGGTTTTGGCAATTTCCATTAGAAAGTATTCTGGATAGAGAGTCACGCAGTGAAACGCACACCCTCATCCTCACCCACACCACACCACACCGCACACAGCACAAGTGCACAGCTGATTCTCATCCTGGCTCGTCCGGTAAGGAGCCTCCTCGGGGGTGCTGACGGCTCCCCTCATGGAGGGTATGCAGATGTGAGAATTACAACAGGAGAGTGTAAATTACACAGGTCTTTCTGATTCATCTCCACACACTGAGCATATCCTGAACACAAAGGGACAGTCAACCAGCGTGTCTCCCCGCCCGTTCCCTCCCCTTCTTCCAAACGCTTAACGAAGATTCTCCCTTCATTCTCTCTCTAGGATGCGGTGAGGACAAGGATGTGCGTAGCCACCGAACACTCTTCCAGTCTCTTAAGATGGGGGAAGCCAAAAGGGGTGACCTCTCCCCTCAGTGTCCAACGAGGACACAGTGGTGGCACCTGCCGAGTCGGGAGCTCAGCCACTGCCTGGAAGGAATGCCTTCTGCGACCTGACGTTCGGGCCAAGGAGCCTCCCCCATTCTGCTCCCCAGGTTTTCTCCTGAACAATTCCTTCTCGCTGACAAAACGTCACAGCGCCTCTCGGCTAGTGTCACACCGCACTCTTTGGCCGTCTAAGGTTTGTGTCCTTCTTGAACCTATGGACCAACAATGGCTTCAAATCAGGAATGAAAGATCCCAGATTCTCCCGCCTTTGATTTGTCCAATTTGCTCCCTTTAAGCATCTCATTCTTCCTCAGCTTAATGGCAGTAACGTCAGATGCCACCGTTGCCCATGTTGGTCATTCTGGGCCAGTTTGCTCAAAAGCGTTACGTCTAGAAGGCTCAGATCTCACCGATGTGCACAGACATGACTCAGACGTATACAAGAATGAGGAAGGGGGCGTCCTTCAAGTGTTATCATTTATTTCAGGTTCAGAAATACAGCTTCACATTTTCACAGGAGGTACACGTGACCTTCGAGAATGATACAGGCTTTAGAAACTGGCTTCAAAAATTCCATTCACAGCGTCCATCCATATGCCAACATTAAGCAATCCAAGAGGTGCCAAGAAGACAGTAGAAAGTATTCTGGCTCAAATTAATTAAAAGATCAACAGAGAAGATAAAGGTAGGATTTTGCTTCTGTACACTGCTTCTTCATAAAAAAAAAAAAAGAGGAAATTGATTTAGAAAACAGAGGGAAAATAAATACAGACAAGCAAGTGAAACAAAAGCTGTACATGTGAAATTAAACACAAATCAAGTAATGGTGAAATTTGGAAGGAATAATTTTCTTTTTTTTAAAGAAATTAAATGGGCAGCAGACAACGCAAGAGGTTAGACAAAATAATTTTTATCATAACTTTAAAAAACATTTTGTAATGAGCAAAGTTTGAGGAATTCAAGGGTAAGAATTTAAAAGACACGAATGCCTCGAGCTGAGCCACGCCTGAACCCCCAGACCAGAGAGGGAGGGGGTTCACACTGGTGTGAACCGGGCTGCAGACCAACAGCAGACTCCTTGAGTTTCCTCTCTCTTGTGCTCACACATCCATACATTCTTACACATATGTACAAATAGCAAGGCATATACTACATATGCTTCAGAATATTCTGAAAGTTCACAATACAGAGCAGCACATAGTTTGAAACATAGCAACGAGACAGGATGACTTTAAGAGTATCTAGAAGACACATTTGAGCTTTTGAGGAAAGATCGAGAGACCTAATGGACCAGGCATTGTTTCTCTGAAATCATCCGGCTTCACTCGCACTAAACTCTGAGCTCACAGCAAGCAGTCCCCTCACTGAAACGACACAAAGCTCATGGCTGGAGTCTCGTATATTATTTTCTTTCTTTGAGGTCCACAGTTCAGAGACCTATGATTGAGGCTTTATTCTGGATGTTAAGGAGACTCCTGTCAATTTCTGATAATTATATTGTTTGCCGAATAAAAAGTGTTTACTTGAAAAAGAGGATGGATCTTCCTCCCAAGTTTTAAGCAACTTTCTCCCCTGTGTTTTAAGCAAATTCATTCCAAAAGATCCACTTCTTTTATTATATTGCTGTCTCCCTCTACTTTATTTTCTGATGTTACTGTAGAGAAAAGATGACTTGGTAGACCAACTTAGCTTTTTAAGATTCAGCTTAACAATCCACAAATAATTTATAATTCTAAATAATTTATAATTTAAAGGTCGGTCTCCAGATCTCACACTTCTTATCAAACTACATTGGCAAAGGGAATTTCTCCTTAGACAGCAGCGCTGTGGACTTAGATACAAATGCTCATGGATGTTATTCTACCATGTTGTCATGGCAACTCTGAGCTTTGTGCCTTTCAGAACGAATACAATCTGGAGAAAATTGTGTATAGCTCATGTATTTTATGAGAAACAAACCACTGTTATCACATATTACAGCAGATTCTCCAGAGCTACCCCTTGTATTAGCAGTTTAAAAAATATATTCATACCCACACACACGAAGCACACATATACAGAAATATTTACATCCACACGTATACATGTATATACAACACACATACAACCACACTCATGCTTCTGGCATTTTAACAAGTGCTTTTAAACCTACCTCCCCAAAGGGGCACAAATGACACGTACTTACAGGAATGAATCTACTATGTACAAACTGTGGACACAGAGACACGTGCACAGAAAGCGTGTCTGTACACAGGGAGATTCAACACTCACCACAGACTGGAGTCAGGGCCCGTTCGTAGTGGGGGGTGAAGGCTACAGTCTGGACTCAACTGTCATCGAATTAATCTAGATGACTTGCTTTTTAATTCTAAGTCCAGAGGGCTTGTAGTTATGTCACAGAAACTGGTTTCGCGAAAACATTTTAGGATAGAATGAGTTTGTACCTGAACACGTGGGCCATTTGCTAATAAACAGACCCTACTGTTGTTCTATGTCACAAGACACAGCTAGAGTGGAATTCGGAAGCGTAATCTTGGAAGTGTAGTGTATGTTCTAAGTCAATACTATTTCAATAGCCTGTCCACGACTGAGTAAGTGGTTATTCCAATTAGTCAAGAAGCATGCAAGACTGAGCATGTAACGATTAAACAGGTTTAGTGTGCGCGTGCGCGCGCGCACACACACACACACACACACACACACACACACACGCAGAGCCACAGCCATTGGGTAGGCAGCATTGGAGCTGGGAGATGACACAGAAGATGTGTTGCAGGGCGGGAAACGCTCAGGGAGCTCGGGAAGCTACGTCCCCATCGCAAGGCCCGACGTGAATGCAGCGCTTCGAAGTGGGCACATCCTGCCTGGCATTCCCGGCTGCGGTGGCTTTGACGCCTCCTTTTAGCGGGGTGCAGACCCTTTGGGAAATGGGGTCACACTAATCATATGACATAGTACCGTCGCAAACCGAACACATCCTCCAGCTGCTGGAATTCCAGGGGATGCTGGGTGCTATTTGGAAATAACGTAGAAGAAGAATAGAACAAAAGTGTACCCACAAAGGGAGACAATTGGGACAGTGAAACTATGGGACTATAATCTGAGAGCAAAAGCCAAAGATGACAAATGCTGCCGCTTACGACTGCATAAGATCAGTGGAAAGGAACTCGAAAAGAATCTCTAATTTTCTTTGACATGGTTTGTGTCAATCCAAGGACACACCAGCGGTTATCCACAATATTTTCCTTTAACAGAAGGAAATTTTTGAAATACAGCAAAATGCAAAACCACATATAGCATGAAGCCAAGCCTGAAGTATGTCATCCGTTAGCTGCCTGTTTTAGAGAACTCGAAGGAAGAAGCAAAGGGAATCCTAAAAAGAGGGGATTTTACGAAAAGATGTCACTGCAGATTATTCATTTTACTATGGATGTTTACGCAACATATTTCCATTGAGCCGTGGCACTATTTTTTAAAAGACAATATGTTTCTTGCACATCTGTTCCATTTCCAAAGAGTTAATCTTTTTCCAATGAGAAAGAATAAGATTTGAGAAGATTTAGGGTGGCGATTTAGGGTGGCGTTCTTTAAACAATCACTTGGAACTTAAAAGTTGAAATGCCCTTTTAGTGAATCTTGTGTCCTCTGATTTCTGCCTAAGTGGGCTAGCTGTAACCCTTTAGAATAAGCTCATAATGATGCCATTCAACTTGGCCAACTCTTTCTTTAATAGTGGTTGAAAGGTTTTTACTTCATACTTTATAGGTGCCTGTTTTAGGAATGAAGTACACAGGAAATTAAAGTTAAGTTAACATACAAATCATGTTTGCCGCTTTCAGACGGAGACATTTCTCTGGGTGAAAGCTGATTTACTCCTGTAGGACGTGGAGCAGCGTCAGGGGAAGCCACCCTGAGAGCCTCCCCGGGCTGCTGGCTGGGAGCAGTTAGTAGATAAAACTCCAGCTGGCTCTGGCCGTTTGCTACATGCTAACCGTCTGGTCCCAGGTAGTGTGACACTCAACCTCGAGACTGAACTATTAACCCCGAGGCCAAATGGCTCTTGTAAATTTTAGAAATGTTGGAATTTGCCAGTTTGCTGTAGACCTCAGTGTTGTAATAATCGTTTTCTGGAACAACCCGGGTAGAGACTCCGTAAAAGTGTGAACTCTGCTCTTAAACCACGGCATCTCTAATGTGATGACTTTGGTTGCCATTCCGGGCCCCAGGTTTAAATATGGTTATCCCGCAGCAAGGCTCGAGATTTATTAAGAAAGCCTAGAGTGGACAGAAAGTGACTTTGAACCCGTCAGAAAGGTAGGATACATTTTTATATAGGATATTACACATTAGCAGAAGAGGAGAGACATACTTTTGCTCCAACCAACCAAATAGATCAATAAACTAGAGTTAGTGTCAAAATGCAGTTGTTAGCTGTGCCTAAAATTAGATCAATCTGAGAAAATGAGTAATTTCCATGGGAGGGGGTGAGTGAATAAGTAAATAAAGACATTATTTTTTTTTCCGGTATTCTGCAAATGTGATATTTTGCTTCTTCCTTGAATTCTAAAAAGAACTAGCCAAATCTGTTGACTAAACCCCGAAAAACAAGCTCTGAGGTGCTGCTGAATATGCTTCTAGCACGAAGCAAAACGCACCGGCCCGAGGAGAAGCTCCCTGGAGCTAGTGATGCCTTCACTTTTCCTCTGCAAACGACCTTGCACTTCCGGAAAAGTTTTATCCTCAAAGGACCCCAATGTGAAAAGGTTACTTCCTAGTGGTCTTACAAAATAAAGAGGAAGGAAAGAGGCTCTAAATAGGGAATTATGGAGTAGGTGGAAACATTGGTAATAACCAACATTGTTTGTGTCGGCCAAAACGGAAGGTGGGGAAGTAAGTGTGTATGGCTTAGGTCTACGCCCACCACCGCAGATCGCGTCAGCTTCTCTATTTAATAGGCTGTCTGTCTGATAAGTCTCCTGGGAAACGTGTCCAAAGCAATTTGAAATAGATGCGAGGGTAGGCAAATGGTCCCCAAAGTATAGGGCTGCTACACAAACCTACCTTGGTCAATACGACATAGAAAGCTTCGAAGGGTCAGCAGTTTCCAAGGGCCAAACCCCAAAGGTTTGATGTGCCATGAGCGATGAGGACGAGTGACAAATGCGTTAGTAAAACTGGTTACTTGCCTACTGATGTCCACACATGCGACTACTCATGATTTATTGCAACGGTTATCAAAGATGTTGCGTTCGCACAATTCGTTAGTAATTAATTGCCATGCCGGACACTTCGTTAGTCTAACAGGGAGGATTCTAGTGGCCGGATTATAGTGGGACGAGTTGGTGATGGGGGTGGTCTCCGGCTAGAAAGAGAGAAAGAGAAAGGTAAAGAAACAGGTAGAGCATCTGACAGAAGGTTGTCCCAAAGACACTGAGAAAGAGCCATCCCCCGCATGCTCATGCACAGGCAGGCCAGCGGGAGTGGCTGCCATCTGTCCTCATTTTAACACTGTCACCATTCATCCACCCTGCATTTTTTTTAAACAAACATGAGGTATTTTTTTTCATAAGCTAATCCTTCTCAGAACGGAAGTCATCCCTCCCAATACTAATAAAAACATTAAACCGTTGAAAAAACACCTGAACTACACTGCGCGTTGCTCGGCCGACAGAGTAAGCTCTCACGGCGTGAACTGCTCTGTCAGGCTCCCTCTGCAAACTAAGATGGTGTATTAGGTGCCAGAGAATAAGGGGCTTTGAATTTCTATTTCCCTCTTCTTCTTTTTCTCCCTGTCTGGATGTCCATGATAATTTCTCATCACCTTTAGCCAGCGCTTTCTCCAATTTGTTCTATATTTTACTTCCAACTTGCAGGGCATTTGAAAACCAGAGACTGTGAGGGGGTTTATGGCTATGGGAGAGCAGGGCCGTGTTTCTGCTCCCAGAGCAAAGGAGACAGTGATGCCTGAGGTCGCCCCTGTGGCTGCGTTTTGGACCATGATGAATTTTGAGAGAGAGGCAGATGCTCACACGGGGCAGGTGGCATTGAGTGGGAGAAGCCGGCTTCACTGAGAGAGAGAGAGAATGCATGATCTGTCCTATTGTCTCTGTTGACCGTTTTCTAAGAATGGAAGAACGAACATTCCATCTGCTCTGTGCTGGGTTAGCGGGTTCTCACTGCTGACCATGTGAGGCCAAGCTTGATGGGTTGAGGGGGGGCAGCGAGTTGACCGGCTGGTGCATCGGCAGGTGGGGTGGTGGGGAACTGCCTCGCTTCCCAGGAACATCGCACGGAAATGGCTTGCTCCCTCTGGCCTGCCTCATTCCTCCTCAGGAAGGAAGTGGGAACTAACTAGATGCGTGAGCCTGATCGGCTCCATGTAGCTCCCCGGCCTTCCTCTCCACGTGTAAGCCAGGATCCCACGACTGCCAGGTCCGGGAGTCGTTCTGCTGTCACACTGGCACCTTCTGAGGCAATGGTTCTCCAGTTAGATGTGCATCTGGGATCCCCGGAGGGCTTGCTGGAACACAGGTTTCTGTGTCCCACACTGAGTTTCTAACGGGGTGGGACATTTCTAGCACGTTCCCAGACGATGCTGATGGAGCAGCTTTGAAAACCCACTGTTCTCAGATGTGAGATGTAATCTTGACCTTGCCTTATTAGCAATTGAATTCACTTGCCAGATAAAGTACAAGCGATCAGAGAAAGTGCTGGAAAACATCTTAAGGAGGTCGAAGAAAGGGTCGTAGCCTTTGATACCTTTGGGAATTAGACTTAAGCACGGGTCACATCAGTTTTAGGTTTATTTTGTAAAGACCGAGGCACTATGTATGGTGGTTTCCTTGCGCATCGTCTCCAGAAGGTTGGCGGCTGGCGTGGGGCGGGGTGGGGGGACGGCCTGCATTCGCTGGTGGAAGCGGCAGGAGGTGTGGAAAGCAAGCATCTCTAACACGCATGCCAAATTCTCAGTTTTGGGGAAGGTATGAGTAAAGTCCAACCTAATTATCTAGGTGGACCCAGATTAAAAAAAATAATAAGAAAAGAAAACTTTCAAAAAAAGATATACAAAGACCGACACTTCTGGAGGATTGATATCTGCCCAAGAGGGTACCTATTTGCATAAAAAAGAAGATGCAATTGGCTTTTTTATACCACAAACTCTACTTATTAAATATAATGGAAGCTTTAAACTATAACTGTCTCAAAAATTAAAAATTAAATTTAGAAATTAAATTTACACTTACGACTACAGGAGGATTATACATCTGAGGTTTCTAGGATCCACAAGAATCTGTTATCGACTTGCCCAGCTTTTTAATCTTATTGATGAAACAGGTCAAAAAGGAAAAAAAAAAAAAGGAAGGGTTTTGTCTACTAACCCACACAAAATAAGACACCTCCTTTCCTCTGGCTACAACTGGCGAATTTCTTAGAAAACGAAACAAGAGAAGAAAACCAAAAAGGGCTTGTGAGCTTTCTAAACCAGCGCCGAGCGCCTGGCACGGGGGCTCTGCCAGTCGGTCTCCAGGGCAGACGCAGCAGGAGAGGCTCAGGCGCATCCGCAAGCTGGGGTGGGGGCCGCAGTCTGTCCCTCCCGGGCACTGAAATCCTTGCTTCTCCACGACCCTCTTGACTTACTTAACCCTGGCATCATTTTTCAAAGCTTAAAGCACAGATAGGTGGTTTATCACCTGAAGGACACGGTAAACTTCCTGAGCACCGAGATTACCCCTCGTGCCACCAACAGCCTACCACGGCACCTGCAGGGGGCGGTGTCCCACCCAGCATCTGATGAGCATGAGTGAGGGAGCACGCCCCGGGGGGCCAGACAGGAGTGTACCTGCAGCTGTAATGGGGAGGCGACTGGCTGTGACCCAGGCCTTCCTCCTGTGAATGTCTGCTCCAAGACAACAGATTAAGGGACAGAGTATTTCAAATGTCAGCATCGTGTTTGTGCTTTGCTTCTTATTTTGAACATTGATACACAAAGCGGGTTTTACATATGTCGAAGGTATAAGGATGAGTTCAGGAAATGCTGTGGCACTCATGGTCTTGTCCACATGGAAGACAACGTGTTGTAATTTGTCACGAAGGGTACGGTAGGGTGCTACCCAGCACACTCCCGGCCCTTTCGGCTTTAGTGAGCCGACATCGCCCAAGAAAAGTTTACAGTAGAGGCTGGAAAGAACACAGGACTTGGAGTCCGTTTAAAGGGTTTAAGGAATTCTCTAATGCGATTCTTGCTACATATCAGAGCCAGCGTTCCTCTCCCTTGTGACAATCAACCCATAATTTTATAGTGTGTGTCATTGGGAAAGTATGAATGAATTGATAGAATGTGAAATCAGATCATAAGGAGAAAAATGACCCACAAATTTTACTTGATGATACGCACATATAACATCCCGCATAAATTAGTCTCTGAGGTAAATATGATCGACCTCGCTGCTCTTTCTTACCATTATCTTAAATGTCTGACTTGGACTTCGCCCACAGGGATGGCCCTGGTACAACCCCTTCTGTGACCACAGCCAAAGGCTCTTAAAGGGTGATTTGCTCACATTAGCTTTGCTGAGTTTATGATTTGAAAAAAAAAAAAAAAGCATAATAGCATTCACTCAGGCAAGGTTTTCAATAGACTAGAACAAGACAGAAAGTGTTGTGTTTAAACGGTTTCTTAAAGGACACTAAATTCCAAAAATAAACGTTGCTTAAGTATTGCATGTTAACTCGCTCGCTATCTTTCCATCCCCTCGATAAGCCCTGTTTACATGTTAGGTACTAAATGAAGACTTGGGGGCACAGAATGAATAATATATAGTCGCTGCCCAGGAGTTTCTGGCTGAGATGGGGAGAGGGGCGAGTAAGCAGTGACAACAGTGGGACCAGTGGTGCTACGACAGAATTATGCCCCAGGAGTCTGAAGGACAGCTGAAGTCTTAGCCTGGAATCGGAAGGAGGCTGGCGGGTTGGGGGAGAGGGGGTGGAATTGGAGGTACTTCTAGTAAACAGGGAAAGTTGGGGGGGCTGGCATTCCAGCCACAGGAAATAGTATGTACAAAAGAAGGAAAGCTGGAAATGGACTGTCAGTTTGAGAAAGCAAGTGTTGTCTTATTCTTTATTGCAAGTGTCAAAATTACTTGTTCTGTTCCAGGTCCTAAATTCATAAAACAGATGACTTAGAGGGTTTTTAGATGTATTACAATATAATGCCTAAAAAGCATTACTTTTGGTATTAACTTTTGATATTTCAGCCTCTGCACTGTATCACTGACAACAGATAAGCTAGGCAGAGAAAAAGACGCAAAGATTTGCAGAGAAGCAGAGGGTAGGAGGCCCGCAGAGGTGAGAGAGAGCATGTGGTTTGTAACGCGATTCACACACACACACACACACACACACACACACACACACACACACGGCTACGGGATGAAGCTGGGCAATGTCCCCTCTGAGGATTCTTTCCTTTCTCCCTCCCTCCCTCTCTTCCTCTTTCCCTCCCTTCTCTCTCCTCTCTCGTTCCCTCTTTTGAGAAATCCCCAAAGAGACCTCCAGGAACTTACATGCTGTCGAAACCCAGTCCCACTGATGGCAGCTGGGGTGAAACCGTCTCCAACCCCCTTCATCTCCTATGCCCTTCCCTCACCCGCACCCAGGCGCCAGGGGAGGGTGGGCCGAATGGAGGGGAGGTCGGAAGGAGGTGCTTAGAATGAGCTACTGGGGGAGGCAAACCTCACTTCTGAGATGCAGGTTCCTTTGTCATCTCAAGTCGGGGAGAAAAGAAAAAGCAGCAGGGGTGGGAAGGAGAAAGGCCACACTTGAATCTCTGCGTAAAAGAATAAGCTTCCTTTCTGCTTTAGAAAGGTTTCGGAAAGGATTTCTGCCCCTTTCTTAAGAAAGCAAGAACCTTTCGGGCATGAGCCTCTGACCTGTGGCCTTACCTCTGACAGCGTAAATACGGGATTAGAAATAACTGGTGGAAGGGTTAACGTTCCAATTCTTTTTATCTTTGAAACAGAAAAACGGAGCACGAGGAATTTGGAGAGCTGTGTTGCACCCACGTTTCATCTCTGCCTGACCGTGACACCCGGCGAATGAAAAGGCCGGCGGTAAACGCACGACGTCACATTTTCTAGTCACTTAATCAGTCCAAGTAGCAAAGATGGAGACAAAGAGCTACCGGTCACTGATCGCGATCCCGGCGATTCAACGAAAACCCAGCAGGGGGAGCTCGAGCAGCTTCAGAGCTCGAAGTGTGACAACAGAAAAGCTGAAAGCACACAGAAAAACAGAGGCGCAGTGTGCCTCGCTCGCAGGCTGCCATGTCAGAGAACAAATATGTGACCAGGTCCCATTAAATGCTCAGGGTGAAGCCAAGTGACAGAGCTGGCGGGGTCTGCGGCCTTGTGGGTCCCGGGGCTGCGGCCTCGGCTCTGACAAAAGACCAGCAAAGACCATTTTCCGGGCACAACGAGAAGTGATGCTTTTCCTCTTAAAGTGGCGTGTTGTTTCTAAGTGAGTTTTGACTTGGGCTCAAGAACCGCATCTTAAAACGGTATTTTCTTTGGTGGTTGAAGGCGCTACAAAAACTCCTAAACATTCCGTCTCTTTTTCTCGGTGGCTTGTTGGGCGTTTTTTAAAAACGAGGGAAATGCTGCGTTTGTAAAAATTGGTGCTAAAAGGGCAAGAAATCCTGTGTCCCCTGGGCCATGTAAAAAGTCTGCAGAAAGCATTAGAGCTTTCTAACACACACACACACACACACACACACACACACACACACACACACACACCAACTGGAACACAAAGAATGCACTCAGGCAAACAGTGAGGGGTATATGCACTTCACAGCTATCGGCTGTGAGGCTGAGCCTTTCCATTCGGGCAGAGCTGGAAGGATGCTTGGGCATGTGGGATGATCAGAATTACTTAACCTGAAGGAAATTTTTAACCAAGCCCTTTTCATCTCTTGCCAATAAGAAGTCAAACTTTTTGTTTTACACCTTGATGGTATGCCCACATTTTAAATTTTTACACAAGCTCCTACAGAAACTTTAACTAGACCGATTCAGACCAAAAGTCACTAAATAAAGCTAGTCTAGACGGAAAAATCTATGAAAACCATATGTTTTTTAGGCATCTGTCTTACAAAAACTGCCATCGTCCTGGAGAAAGAGTTCACAGAATATGCTTTCAGGAAAACACTGCTGTGCTCAAGACTCGATTACGGAACTTGAGAGAGTAAAGCCCGAGTATTTACAAACGAAGGGCTCTCGCTCCGACAGGCGTCTGTCTGTAAACATCGCCGACAGGAAAGGCAAAGGCAGATGTCACTTAGACGTCCAGCAATCGCCAAGCCATCAGAAAAGCTGAGTCCTGCTCCTCCACACTCTTGCAGAATGAGAGACCGGGGGTCTCAAAGCCACTCTGTTCTCACTCGCAGAAAACTGTTTTGAATAATGTCGTACGTGGATGAGGCCAAGGAACCAGAACATTTTCTTCTTATTATTACCTCATCCTGCTGGCCTGCCAAACGCAGCCAGAAGGCAGGTGTCCGGCCTAAGTGGCTGAAGGCAGCCTGTCTCCTATCACTGGTGCAGAGCCCCACCAAGGGACGGGGAGAAACGGGCTAAACGCTTGCCTTCCCGACCTACTCACTGCCGCTCTCTGCACCAGAGACAGCAGTGGCTGCTACATCCATTATGCTAGCCACGTACTTTTACATCTCAAAAGGCATTTTAACATGTGGTATGAAATCCATAGAAAAAAAAAAAAACCAGAAAATCAAGGTTTAAGGATAAAAATAACATTTTAACTGAAAACCGAGCAGTCTGTGGAGACGACGAAAGTATTTACGCCTCGCAGATGTTCCTGCGGCTCTCAGAAATGGTCTCCTGAGGCTTCCTGCTCTACAGCGGAGGGGACTTCGGAATGACAGTAACCATGGTCACCGGCGTGAGTGCGACATGTGCTGTCCAGCCACCTAGAAGACGCCGAATCACCGCCGTACATCAAGCAGCCACACAAGGAGAAAGCTCCTGGGCTGGGGCGTGCGCAGAGTAACAGAGAAGGAAATCCACAACGTGAGATCCATCACGCACCAGAGTTTCCAGCACAAGTGGGAAACACTATATCCGCAGATACTGTACTTTTAAATGAGTTCTCTGCATTTTTAAGATTAGTTTTCAAGTACTAAGTATTACGATGGCAACGGGGATGCTTTAGAGCGTGTGAAAAGTTAAAAGAAACCAAGCAATCGTATCAGCTGTTGCATCACAGAGCCCACAGCTGAGCGACGGGGCATGGAGGTGGGTGAGCGTCTACTGATGGGTCTCGGGGCCTTTTCCGGCCCGTGAGTGTCGGTCCTGGGGGCTCTGATGCTCCTCCTGTTCGCGTGGCACGTGCAGCGTGGCCCGGCGTGTGGCCGCAAGGCACTGCCGCGGTTTCTCTGGTTAACACATTCACTGGTGCCGCCTTCATTTTCCACCCACTGAGGCGGTGATTAAGGTGGAACTGGCCTCACATGAAGTTTTATTATTTTAGTCGTTAAGATGTTTTCCAACACTACCGAGGAGCAAAAAAAACCCAAAATTCTGGTTGTTTTAAAAAGATGCGGATGTTTTCTTCCGTTATTTTGGCTCCTCCTCCCGGGTGGGGCCTGTGTGTGGATTGTCCAGCCAGGGTCCTTGGCCATGCCACTGGGGCAAATTCACTCGAAGAAAACTTCCATCCAGTGTTAAAACTGGCTTTGAGAACGAGCCTCACATAAGCTTCAAAAATACACATGGTACAGAATACATGTCACGTAAACATCCGTTCTGAAGTGGAATAATCTCCTCGTGACTCTCTGGGCTGCAAAATACCTTTCAGAGTCTTTCTCGTCTGTTCTCATAAGAGTTTCATTCTAGATGAGCTGTGATACCTGCTGAGCAAAATATATTTCGACAAAGATGCCTCCTGGAAATCTAGAACTAAATACAGAGAATATTTACACGGTGGAGGCAACGGGTGCATCTGATTGTAACATAAGGTCATTTTCTAAGTCACGTTCAAAGCCACCTCGGCCTCTTCATACCGTCTCGCTCCGTCTTGGGGGTTCGCTCGAGGCAGCAGAGCTGGCTGTGGTTTTCCACGTCTGCACCTCATCCTCCCCCTCAGCCGGTTCATTTGTCCCTTCCATAAAACAAAAGCAAAAGCAAAAAAAAAAAAAAAAAGCCAGGGAAGGAATGGAGCTGATTTCTAACTTTCATGTTAACTTGCGCTCTTCCTGGGTTCCTGTAAGAGCAGTGAGTACATCGCACCCTATTTTTCTGTGTTTAAACTCATCCCAGTGGGGAAGATGTTGACTTTGTGAAGATTTGAAATTCTCCTTGTGTCTGAGCAACCAAAACTCTGAAGGCCCAGCCTTGCCATTGATCGTGAGGGAGCGAGAATTCCGCTATTTAAGGTTTTGACTAAGCACTCCTTCTGACCCTGGGGTCGCCTGTGCTCTTCCCACAGTTCCTGTGAGCTGATCATTGTGACTGAAAGACAGCAGTGGACATTTCCTCGTGTGTACAGGAACAGTTAATTAACAATTCCAGAAACGAGAGCACGTGCTATTTGCGGTTTTGCCTATCACGTGGCCCCGATGGCTGAGAAGCAGACAGAAGGAGTAGAAAGTGCCACACGGTGACGAGGACTGCCTCGCAGCCTTGTGTCCTTTGTAGAAATTCTTCTATTTTTGGTCCAAGTTGCCATGTGATGTAAACTTCCTCTAAAGACCAGGAACGTGGCACCGATACACAAGCAGTCTCAACGTCAAGGCCCTTCGAGCACCGCCCCTCCCTGCATCAAAACACCGGCTGGACCAAAAGCACGAAATGCTCTGGCAAGGGCATCTGGTAAGCCGGATGGGTTCCATCTGGCAGCTGAGGGGTGCAAATACATGTTGAGATTCAGGGGCTCCCCCGGACCACGGCTATCGTACAGTGGCCTGAGTAAGCGAAAGGATATCAGTACCAGGCAGTTTAAAAGCCTATGCTTAAGTGACAATAGAGTTATGACAAGCAGACAGAAGCCACCACGCCCTCAGCTAAATAAAGCCTCAGTTCTTCTCTCCGCTGCGGGAGGGGGCATCTAAAGCGCCTTCTGAGTGAAAGGTGCATTTTCACGTTTCATTTCCCGGCTGAATCTCAGCTAAAGCAACACTAGAAAGCTGGATGTCACTTCACCCTTTCGCTGTAGCTGGTAAGTCCGAGGGAAAGGAGAAGCACCCAGCAGCTCATTCTTAGAACTAGCTGCTGGGATGAAATTTAAAAAATCTGAAAAAGCCACGAACTGTGTTGTGCCATGAATCTCTGAAAAACGCCCATCTAATTCTAACTGTCCGGACGTGACGGTTTCTCTGTAAAATCACTTTCTTACAGCGAGGGAGACCAGAGAGGGTGGCGAGGAAAGAGCAGTCCGGCTTGTCTGTGTCCAGACTGAGTGTGTCTGCTTGCACTGGGCAGCACTGTTTTCTTCTCTTCCCTTTGGGCTGACATCGACGTGCACACAGGAGCATTCGGCACATTCCAGCTGGTGACAGTCGCTGCTCACTGGCTGCAGGAAGCATCAGAACGTTTGCTGGGTGTTTTTCACTGGTCAGTGGCTCCTCTGCGAGCCTCCTGGCCCAGCTGTCTCCCTCTATCACTCAGGTAGAACCTGGGGTGGAGCCGGGCACCCTGAAACTCAGAAAGGCCTCGTCTGCAGTGGCTGAAGCTCGGCCATTTAGAGCCCCAAAGAGAACACTGATGAAGCAATTCGCTAGTACCTGCCATGGGACGCGGGAGCAATTGTCTGCTCAACTTCACGCCACTCACCACTGGGCTTCCGGCGGCACGCCGTTTGATCGCCGGCCGCCTGCTGCTGTCTGCGCTCGTGTGGCCTGTCCCTTGTCTCCTGAAGACCCTTTCTTGTTTCCCTTTTTCTCTTACTCTCCTGCAACCTCGGATGTCTGGAAAAGTAGGATAAGGGGCGTGCCAAAAACAGAAAGGCGAGCTGGAGTCTGCTTTGACACGTCCGCAAAGCTCCCAGTTCTGGTCTTCGGGACCCCTCTGGCCTTGTCTACACAGACCGCCCATGTTCTGGACCGTGGCGGGATGGAGAAGAGTGGAGCAGACTCCAGTTTGCTAGGCCCAAGAAGGAAACCACAAGCCCTGTTTTACTTTCTCTTAAACCAAATTGGGAGGATGAAAAACCTTGATGGTAACCAATGATTCACCTCCCGGAATATCGGGTTACGACCAGAATTATCGTGGAATTTGAACCATTTTGATGGGATAGTTCACTGAGGGGCTTTGATTAACTTGGACGTTTTCTCTTGTGAACAAACAGCTTGTGGCCAAATTTCTATTTTCATCAAAATATATTAAGCACCATGACAAGCCATGTTAGACCTACAACGAATTATTAATTACATCTGGGATTTCAGTAACCAATTTTGCAACACAGCCTCTTGAGAGGCCTTAACTATGAAGAATCAGAAAGGAACACCTCGGAGTTGTTTCTGCTCTTGGCAATCGCACCTTTTAAAAATCTTTGACTTACATCCAGTTGCTAAAAATAAAACCCGTTCCCTGAAAAATCAGAATACCTAACCACGAGTTTATTTCTTTGTTCCTGAAAGGGGAAGGATGGTGGGGCAAGCAGCTCGCGGCGGAAACCAAAAATCACGCGATGAATTCATTGCTTGTCCCAGTGACAATCGGCTGCTGAAAGGGGCCACACTCTCACAGCGCTGTGGGGGAGGGGGCAGTCAGGATGGCCCCACACGTGCCTGCGGGGACTCGGACACAGGCTAGTCACACGAGTCACTCCAGGGTCCAGGGACCCTGCGCCCCCGACTTCAAGGTCCGGTGGCTTCATCCTTCCTGACAGCGAAACCTCCATGTTAGGGACGCAGAGACACGCGCGTGAGAACTGTGGGCTGGAAAAACCAAAGCAGAACAAGGAGACCTCACCCCTAAGGGAAAGGGAGTCTGTGTCAACTGTCACCTGACTCAAGGGATAGAGTATGGAAAGGAGACACAGCCCCGCAGGGCATCAAGGTCAAACGTTCGCCAGAGTAAAGGAGCTTGTGAAGAGGACGAGGGGCTGCCACCTGCGGACGCCTTTGCTGACAGAGGGATTCGCATCTCTTCTGCCTGGTGGCTTAGTGATAAGTTACTGAGAACCTGGGCTGTGATGACACTCAGGGGTGTCTCCCGGAAAGGCCTGAGTCTCAGCTCAGGCACAGTGGGAAACCCTGGGACGACCTGGACGCTGCCCCAGGGCCGTCCCCGCAGGCCTGGGACGCCAGGGGCTTTCAGTGGGGCATTTTTCCACTTCCACGTGTGCCTCTGTCACGTGGACGAGCTGGAGGAAAGGCCGAACCCTTTCTCCGATGATATGGCTTTGCCATTTTCAAAAGACACCACGGGACTTGGTGACAAACAGGTGGTTAAAAGAAAGTGCTTCGATTTTTTTTTTTTTCATTTTTTAAAACAGGGGTGCGGTGAATGGGGCTGGCTTTTGCTAGGAGGGAGCCCCGCCTCCCGCTCTCACCCCTTCTGACTGATACACAATAGCTCAGTCCAAAGGAAGGAGAGAAGACAGGCCGGCCGCTGCCAGGAAAAACACACTGTGATTCAGTACATTTGCTCTGTTAACGTCCAAGGCCGTGATTCCCGATGAACTAACTTTAAGAAGTCGTAACTGAAAATAGCCACATCGGCCCTGCAGTTAGTGTCTGACGAAGATTAGGATCATCGAGTGAGAGAACAGGGCCCCTCGCGGGCGGCGGCGTCTGTGTAAAGTCACCTTGCTAACGGGGGACAACTCCAGCCGGGCTTACAAGCGGGGTTGGGGCCCTTCGGAGAAACCGTGTGGGGTAAGAGGGGAGGGGGCCCCCTAAACCTTCTGGCAACAAACAGCAAACGCTCCACAAAGCGGATTTGTGTGCACTCAGGTTACTAATGACAGACACACCCACACTGGGGTCTCAGGTGGGGTCATGAGAACAGGCGTGTCCTCTGCAGCACCCTCAGCCCCTCATGGAAAGGCCTGAGCAGCTGAGCCGAGCGGCCGAAAACAACCCGGCCACCCTCTCCCCTGCCTCCTCCTTCATACCGAACCGGAAAGATGGAATAATCGTAATTCTTTTAGAAAGGCAGGACGCCCATGGTTTCTGCACAATCGCAAGTGCTTTCGTTGCCTTAGAACAGGGTTAAAATAAAAGTACAGAGGGTCCTAACGATCAAGGTCATGACTTGCTAACGAAGCCGCAAATGATCCAGCAGAAAACTACGCTGAGGCCCGAGCTGAATGGCAGAGCCTTGTGCCTCTGGGAGTTCGGGGAGGGCCCTGGGCACGAAGGCCCCACGGGGCCGCGGGACACCAGCCGCTCATGCTGTCTTGTCACCTGGTGAGTTTCTGGTTTCAGATAAAAGAGGAGAAAGGGCCCTTAAGAAAGAAAAAAATTGGAAAAAAAAAAATCAAACTTCCTTCTCGTAAAGCTAAGGGCTGCTTTCCCGGAGATGATGCTAACGGCATTTCCACTTTTTACAGTTTGAAGTAGAGAAAACGGAGGCAAATCATGGAGAGGAAAGAGAATATATAAAGTGAACAAGGTGAAATTTCCACAGCAGCTTCCCTCAACCTCCTTCTTTCTTTACTTTGTCTCTTAATTTCTCTTTCTTTCTCTTCCTTCCTTCCTTTTTTTTTTTCCTCTCTCTCCTTTTTTTTTGAAATCTTAAACTGCATTTCTGGCTTGCATTTGGTAGGATTCCTGCTCTGGCTTTTATTAAAAACAGACTTTATGTGGTCAGAATCCTCCATCCAAAGCTGAACTTTAATAGGCATAAGGGTCCTGACAGACGCTTTCTTGCTCTCTCTCAGCTGCCCCCCCTCGCACCCGCCCCCCAGGGATTTCCCTCCCAACGCTGGACTGGCCTGAAACTTGAAGGTTCAGCACAAAACAACCAACTTTTCCCTCTCACTCTGAACTCTCATTTCTGTTTTCCATTTGACACTCTTTGCAAGGCCAGATCAAGTTAAGTCGGGCTCTAACTTGAGAATATTCTAGAAATGGTGAATAACACAACTGTCGTCCGACGACCCCCCCCACCGTGGATGCACTAACCGTGGCGCGGGCTACCGATTCCTGATTCCTGCCGCTCCCTTCTCCGTGCGAGCCGGGGGCCTGCCAGGCGACCCCAGCCTGCTCCACGCACCACATTAGCACTGGGCCGCGTCCCCAGCATCCCCGGGGCCCCACAGGCCTGTGAGCCCAGGAGCCAAAGCAGCCAAGCGAGCAGGCAAAGACATGCACGTTCACCCGGGGACAGGCACGGCCGGGTGGCCCCGGTTCCTTCTTGTAGCCAAACAGACAAAACTGCCATCTTCTGGGCTCCTGGACGGGACCCCACCTCCTGCCCCCCGCCCTTGGTCCCGTGGCCTCCATACCCTCTGGCACAGTGACAAGCACGTCCCGGTGAGCTCCAGGTGGCCCACAGCACTGGGCTACTCTCGCCTGCAGTGATGCTCAGCGCTGACGGTGGTGCTTTGTTTATTCATTTGACACGGAAGGGCCAGGCAGCGCTTGTCTACACAGGGGGCTCACCCCGGTATGACAGTGTCTGGAGACATTTTTCGTGGTCACAATCGGGAGAGAGCAAGTGACATCAGGTCGGAAGAAGCCAGGATGGTGCTAAACACCCGAAGGTGCACGGGACCGCGCCGACAACAAAGGCGTCCGTGGTGTCCAGGCCGAGAAACCCTGGCGTGGCACGGGGGCCAGGGCCCTTGGCCAGACGGCTTGGGACAGGAGCCCAGCGGGCCCAGGGCCTGTGCCTCATCTGCAGAAGGGACAGTGACCTACCTCATTGCACTGTGCTGAGCATGAAAGCGAAATGTGCCTGCACCGTGGTGAGAACGCACCTCGCGCTCACTGAATGTCAGCTGTCGCTGTCACCGTCATTAGCAGAAGCTTAGCTCAGTCCCAAATCCATCAGCGGCCCAATCCACTGACTCAGAGAAGAAATGTGCGTTTGAGAGCACATGTGCGCTCTTTGATTAGGACCACGGTGGTGATAATGGTGATAACCACAGCGCTTTTCAGTTTATCAGACTCTTTCAAATACCTCGTCTTATACGATTTGGGCAGCAACACTGTGGAATGTGTCCTAGTGTCACAGGTGAGGCTCTCCTGGCTCAGAGTTAAATGAGTGGCCCACCTCTATGGCGAGCCAGGGCCTCCGGGGCCATGTGTCCTGCCATCCCTGCTCCGTCACCCTTGTTTGCCAGTGTCAGAGGCCCCCTCTCTCCCTCACACCCAGAACCCCGAAGAACAACACAGATGCAAGCACCTCACTTCCATTTTTATGTTACGTGCATCGCAAAGTTCTCCTTCATGGAGCAGACACATATGTAAAGGAGCTGAACTGAGTTTTTAATAATTAACTTTCTACATGGGCTAATTTTCTTCTATGTGCAAAATCTCTAATTATACACATTGAATATATTTTGATGGTAAATGTAGGAAGGTGAGAATATAGCTTCAACTATATCAAGTTCCTTTGTTTCAACTATATCAGTTATTTTGTTTCACAATTAAGCCTAAAACTCTGCTTACAAATTCCAAAATGTATTATTCAATGTACAATGTTCCATCTCACATGTGGTTGACTGCCCATGGCAATCGTGATGTCTGTGTTAAAATTTCTATGCATTTTTTTAAAAAAGACAATAGCAGATGAATCAGCCAGATTTTGACTCAGCCTACATTAAAGTTGATAATACTGGGTTTCAGGGTCATAGTTCAGAGGGCAGATGGATGCTATTCCTTGAAGTCAGTGGTTTTTGGGAATTGCTTTGGTGACAGAGAAGGTGAGGCTAAGGCGAGGCGCTCATGACCTGTGGGGCACACAGCTCACAGCGACCCAGCCACAGTTCCGTCATGTCAAAGCTGCTCGTCAGATCTTACAAATAGCTGCCAACATGTCATTCACTTGGGCTCAGTTTCCTTTGGTCCCACTGAGTTTGTGCCAGTTGATGATGGAGACTTTACACCACGTGTGGGTTTCACGCGCGGTAACAGGCTCGGCAGCTTCCCCAGGACCCCCTCTGGGTGAAAACTGCAAAGGCGTACGATGACGTCTTTGCAATTTTCTTTTTCAAGTATGTTTTGTCTGTCATGCTACGAGAAGGGAACCACAGAGCACCCCGTATACCAGCCGCTTCCCGCGAGACACTCACCTGGGGACACTGGGCGGGGCCCGCGTGGGCCGGGAGGGGACCTGTGGGGGGGCCCCGAACGCGTCGCTGCTGTTGGGGAAAGGCGGCAGCGGGCCTGGCCGGAAGGGCACCGGGGGGGCCCCCGAGTGGGGCCCCGGGGACGGGATGGCAGGCGCGGGGCCCCGGCCGGACGCGGGCCGTGCCAGGGGGGCGCTCAGCGTGGGCCTCCTCTGCGTGCTGGGGCTTGGAGGCGGCGACCTGGGGAAAGAGACAGCGTCTGCCCGAAGCCGCCTTCACAGCGCTTTGCAGCCTCCTGCCTGCTCTAAACAGTTACGATTTTTTACTGGGAAACTCAGGTATGGGCTAAGAATGTTAAAATATGTGAAAGGACAAGTGGTAAGACGCTTCTGTCCCCACGCCTTAACTCTGTGGAGACAGTTTCTCGTGTGTCCTTTGCAACTACAGTCTACAGCGGTGTCTCTGGACGTACAGATTTGTTTTTGTACATCATCGAACACAATGTTCTACGAGTTAACTTTTTTCTTTAAGACTCACATGAACTTGACTGTCTTTTCATTTCAGTACCTATGCAAGCGGCCTGTTCTTGTTAACAGCCGTGTAGCATTCCACAGCGAGGATGTATCGTGCTTGTTTTTGAAGGGAGTTGGGATCCCCTGCCCCCATCTCTCACTCCTGGACCTAAATGTCTTTTTTCCTGTTTTTGTTAGGTTCATATTTGTTTTTTAGGGGAGCATGCCCAGAGAACGATGCGGGACCCGCCTGGCAGGCCTCGGGGGACGCGCGGCGTCTTCCTACCTGCGGGAGTGCTGGATCCAGGAGTCGTCCACGGGGGGCGGTGCGGGGGTGAACGTGGTGGCAGTGTTGATGTCGCCGATGATCGTGAGGGCTTCTTTAAGGGCTTGGTACATCCGAAGCATCTCGTCCCGACGCTGAGCCTGCTCAGCAGATTCCTCCATCAGAGTGTTCTGGTCCTCGGAGGAATACAACTGCGCCAGGAGCTCCGAGTTGATGAAATCTTTAACCTGCCACGTCACCACAGAGGAGGAAAACGGGAATGAACGAGTGAGTGACCGAATGGTAGGAACTGGCTCAGAGCCTGGGGACGTGGTCCACGAAAGCCCACCCTGGGAAAGGGGCCACGTCACGCATCTGTGCACGCCTATCGTCCTCATTCTCCTCCTCGTCCCCAGAACCGTGCCAGGAGCTTCCCCCTGTCACATGCTGTTGCCGCGAAAGGAAGACACGGATTGTCTGAAAGGAGGTTCGAGGCCGTCACCAGCGCAGGGCCCGGTGGCTGTCAAGTGTTCCCACAGCCTTGTCTGAGGCTGCTCGGCTCATGGACGGGGGACGCCCCAGGAGGTAGGTGGCGGTATTTTCAATCAGAAACAATGATGTAAAGAAATCCACGTAATAACACAAGTTACTCATTCCTTGGAATTCCCAGTTCTTTACTGAGTTTTTACCAAAATCTCAGGACTGCTATAAATATCCCAGATTTCGTCTCAAAAGTGGAATTAACAACCATGAGCGAGTATTTATTAGAACCCTACATAATTGTACAAGTTGATTTACAAAAAGAGTGATACATCCTCTGCTTTCTATAAGTTTACAGTAGAACCAGCTACTTAGCAGTGACGAGCACTGCCATGGTTAACAGCTACATAAAAACAAACTAAAGTATGAACAGTATACTCGAGGCACAGCACTGAGGGAGAGAAGGAACCACCACATTCCAGCAAATCTAAGACGCCGCTGATCTAAGACTCACCACTGTTCCATGTGCCACTGAGGAAGAAACCACCACCAACTGAATTGTGACAGACGCCATTGTGCCATTATGTCAAGACGCCATTGTGTGTAACACGCATCTTCACGTCAGAAATATTCAATGTGAAAAACGTGGATGTGAGAATCAGTGAAATATGGTGCATCCCAGGTGCCTTCAAAAGTTATCTAACTTAATTCTCATCACGTGCTTATGAAACATGTGTTCTTATCCCAGTTTTACAGATGAAGAAACTGAAGTTCAGAAAGTTTAAGTAACATGTTCAGTCACACAGTATAAAGTTGAACTTGAAATCTTCTGATTTGAAGTCCAGTGCTCTTCCCATTACCCTCTTACCCGCTTTGATTGGGTGCTTGAAGGAGACAATTTATGTTTAAGCATCATTATTTTGGAGCATAACAAGGCCACTAATTAACATAAGCCTAGGAAAATAAACCAACTTGGATTTTTCAGTTTCCCTGTTAAATGAGAAAGCTAACACTTACCTAGAGACACTGGATCTTTCTCTAAGAAAGGCCAAAGGCCGGTACAAATTCAGGTGGGCAATAGGACACCTGTCAGATGACCAGAATTTCCAGGTTGTAGTTAAATTTATAACTCAAGGATGACAAGAGTCTAAAACACAGAGCTTCATGATTTTTTAAAGGTATCTAATCATGCAAATAATATGCTCATCAGAAAATTAGCTAAATCACAGCTTCACTGTGAATTAAATGTTCTCTGCATATATTTGTAAGCCAAGAGTGATTCAAATGCGGAAGTAGTCTGATACACAAGAGGTATTCAGACAACTGCCTGGTGGAATAGGTTATGGGTGATGGCTGTGGAAGGTGAATTTGGCCAGGTAACTGGGGGCCAGGTGCGAAGGCTTCAAATGCCAAGGAAAGTGTCTGATCTTTATCTGCTTGGCAACAGGCAGCCTTGGAAGGCTTTTAAGCAAGTAAAGAAAATAAAAAAGACAGTTTTAGGAAAATTAATCTGGCTATGAAAAGACTTTGCAACTGGAGATAAAGAAATCTGTTAGAAGCTATTGCAGGTCATTTATGAGATGATAAGGGCTTAATTTAGCAAGGTGGAATAAAAGATGAGCACATATAAATGACAATATAATCGGAGATCACGGGCCTTGGTGCTGTCTGTATGTGAAGGGCAAGGAAGAAAGGAACGGAGGCCTCCGGCATTGAGATTTGGGTGAGTGGGAGAGCAGATAATCACAAGTCAAGAAGGAAAAGTCAGATCTAGAGGAACGACAGTAAACTGGGCTTAAAGAATCTTTCATTCCCCTCCTTGAAGACTCACTCACTTCTAACCACACTTGCGGGGACTCACGGAGTCCCAGACAAGTGCACAAGCCCCCAGTTGGGTGTGTGCGTGCACTTGGAAGGATGATGCAACTCGAATTCAAAAGCCAATTTTCCTGGCAATGGCCATCGGGTGGGTTAAACTCTTTTGAAGCTCTCCATCTTACTGGAGTATCACTTAGAATCTATTAAACACAATTTAAAAGAAGATCCTTCCAAGAATAGATTTAAAGCAGATCTGAATGAAGAAGCAACTGTCAAACCAACCACGAAATAAAATAATAAGGGCCTGTTTCAGCATTCTGATCAAAGATCTGTCTTGAATCAATTCTTCCACATCAAAATATGACACACTGAGACTTGCCGACGGTCCAAGAGATTCAGCAATGTGCTGAAATAACGTAAGTATTATGAGCGTGAGAGAAAATGGGGACGCAGCAGGCGGTGACGAGCATCTGCTCCGCCATCGGACGTTCCGAATCTGAGTCCCAGCTCTCACTCTTACTGTCCTCGGCAAGCGGCTTACCCTCCCTGAGTGTCAGGTTCCTTCACGACGGTAATGGTGTAGCTGCCTCGAGAGCTGTTGCAAGGATTCAGTAAAAGAATAAGTACAAACTGCATATGACGACGCCCAGCATTCAGTTGGTGCTCCATGGACACATGTACAGGACAGAGGGCTAACCTGGCAGTGGGGATGTCGAGGCAGAAGAACAGCTGGAAAGCTATCGCAGTGGTGCAGGCACCACGTGACATAGTTCAATACTCAGCAGAGGTTGACATTTTATTTTGCACCTAAGCAGAATTTTGGAAAGACTCTTCTCCTGCTATCCTGGCGAAGCTACGACTGGACCAAAGGGGAGGTGGGGGACTTCGGGGGAGTTTCCAGACACTTCGGGGACTTTCTGAGCAGCCTGTATGTCATTGGGACAAATATTTAAATCGAGGATTCACCACGACGACGAGAGGCCAAGGAGATCTCTTTTAGGTAATGGCATTTAGAAAACAACTCACAGAACAGAACATAAACGAATTGTACCTGAATGCAAGATTTAAAATGATATTTATGCTTTTAATTATAACACCTTATAACCGATACATCTCTGTATGGTTCACAAAAAAATTCTCGCACACGAAAGCTCACTGCAGCTCAAACTCTGCGGGCTAGACAAACAGGCATCACTGCTCCATGTCGCTCGCCTCAGTGTAAAGGAATGTGAAATCATTAAAACGGTCCCCGTTTCCTCTCTCACACGTTAACCCTTCCCTAACCACCTGCCATAGTTTCTGCTCTTAACCCTTTGTCCTCATCGTTACACCCAATTTAAAACCTTCACAAATAGACATTTCTAAAGTTTTCGTACAGTCCAGTTACTAAGGAGACCAGTTCCTTAAACCTCTGTTTCTGGATAAAACAGTGATGGCTCTCATGCACGGGGGCACGTATCTAAAAACTTTTTCAGAGATTTGAATGTTTGCAGTTTTGGAGAGGGGCTTGGTCAGAACATTGCGATTCTTCGCCATCTCACGGTTCTCTCCTTTCTACTCGAGCCTCCTCGAGGCTCCCAGGGAGTCGCGAAGTTTTCCTTCTTGAAAAAGTCACATCCTTTGACCGACAAACATAACATTGAGCAAAATAACTAAGAAGCGAGAAAGCACATACTGTTTGATTCCAAAGCTCAGAAACAGGCAGGACGAATCTGTGATCGAAGGCATAAGGGGTGTCGCCCCTGGGGGAGGTTATGGGGTGGGGAGTCTGGGTGGGGAGCTTCTGGGTCCTGGTTGTGATGTTTCTGGAGCAAAAAGCTGAATTCCCGACCCGTGGAAGCAAATCAGTGCTCTGACATTTAAGATGTACTCTCCTCTCAAATAATGGACATTTCAAATAACACTCTACTCCATGCACAGTCGGTTTTGAAACTAGGGCACGTGTTACTAGTTTTCTACCCAAAGTACCCGTGGCCCAGGAGGGAGGCTGTGAGTCTGCCCCAGGGGTCCGGGAGAGAGGCTGCCTGTGAGTCTGCCCCCGGGGTCTGGGAGAGGGGCTGGTGTCTGCCCCCAGGGGTCCAGGACTCGGGCTGCAGCACACATCCTGCTGTGACAGGTCTCTAAGCCTCACATGTGGCTCTAACATTCTCTTTTCGTATTATCTGACCTGGTCTGAATACTTAAAAGAACTCTCAGTAAATCTGAGTCACGAGGGCCCTCTGGAAAGACACCCCATGAATGTGCCATGGAGATAGGTGCCCCTGGTTTGGAGAAGTTGACTCGTCGCTTTTCCAGCCTCGCCACACGCATTATCTAATGTCAAAGTGGACAGAACCCCGACTGAATGAGAAGACCTGGCTTTCCATCTTGACTCTGCCCTCCCCAGCTGTGTGGTCTCGAGCCTCCGTTCCTCCATATGCAATCTGGGCAAGACAGTGGGTACCCAGTGGGTGGGGGTCCTGTGGGCTCACACGCAGAATTATGTGCCCCACTCAGCCACTCACACCTGTGGAACAAAGCTGGATCCACTGTCTCGATTCTCTGACGGAGAGCGTCTTTTTGGTGGCGCAGCTACAGAGAAGCCATGAAAACGTGCCTGCCGTGGGTGTCACGAGTGCGTTAAGGTCCCGAGCAGAACTCGGCTGCCCTGACTCCAGCCTTTGAGAGCGGCGGCCCGTCATAAACTCGCCATTTCTTTGTGTCGCTGTTACCTGGTATGGTTAAGCAATGAAACAGCTGCTGCATTTCAACAGACAAAGGCTTACAGTATGTCTGAGGCAAGGCATTTACGGCTGGCTTTAAACTCCTTAAACAATTCCATATGGAGACTTGAGTGGCAGAACACTTAATGTAAACTTTCAAAGGAAACTGCCCACCGCACTCGGAACCTTATGAAAGTTGGCTGAAACGTGCTCTTTTTTTAGAAGGTGAAGGAGCCATTCCCGTCCCAGAGAAGAAAGGCCCCAGCCCTGCCTCAGGGAGAGTCCCCTGAGAGAGGCCCCGAGTCACGTGCTGCTAGGTTCTGGGGGAACAAGGAGCTTTTCGCCCAAAGTCATTTAGAGAATGGCAGGGCCAGCAGACGGAATGCAGGAGGAGGAGTCAAAGTGTTTGTTTTCTGGTGATGATCCAGGATTCTCACGCCTGAAGCTCACTTCACTTTGAATCAAAGATCGACACACATGCGGTGTCACACGCTGGGTGCTCACCACGCTTCTGGTCCCTTACACTCAACGAGGCGTCTCTGGAGTGAGTGCGGAGGGCTCAGACGTTCTGGGCGAGAGGCCTCCACGAGAGCGTGGGGCCACTTAGAGAAAAGACTTCTATCTTTACATATATCTAATTTAAAAAAGATATAACTATATAGTTTTATATAGAGAGAGTAAAAAAGCAGACAAAATAATATTCAAAGAAAAGAGGTCATCCTAGATATTTAAAACTACTTCCTGGTAGATACAAAAAGTTGAATTTCAAACAAAAAGATAACTGTAATTTCCTAAGGATCCGGCATTGGATGATGATTTTTGCTTTTGCCATATTCCTATCGGTCTCTGCTTCCAGGTTTGACCTTGAAGTCTTATTTGAAGTCTTCACTGAGGTCCGCTTTCTCATGGTTCTTCTGTGAGGTCCGTGTCAGGACAACCGGCAGAGCTGCCCCTCCAGGCTAAGGTGCCCTGGGGAGGGGGTGCTCAGCCATTCATGAAAGCGGCCAGCACACGAGTGAGGGGGGAGGGCAGTGAGCCCGTGTGTGTGTGTGTGTGTGTGTGTGTGTGTGTGTGTGTGTGTGTGTGTGTTTCTCCAGAAGGTGAAAGTGGGATAGGTTTGCAATAGGGTCTTTTTCTTCCTTTTAACTAATTCGTGTCAGCGACTCCTCTCAGCTACAGACAGGAAGTACCATTTCCTGTGCTGATGGTTTAATGCACTGCAGAGCAAAGCAGCGTTTGAACTGATGGCAGCGCTAATGACTCCCAGTAAAACAGTGAAAAGATAAATGATACTTAATCAGGAAAATGTTTAAATAAGCAAGGGCCTGGCTACGCCACGGCCAAACAACCTGAACTCATTTAAGTCAAGTGAAGAGGGTAATTTTAAAAATACACAGACTGTTTGTTTAGTACCTTATATTTTTCACAATGGCATAGAGTCACATTCATTATGTTCTCCGAGAATTCTGTCAGGCAGCTCAGCATTCGTCATCTGGTTTCAGAAGTGACTTCGACTCACAGGAACCAAATGATTTGTTTCAGGTCACACAGCAGGCCGTTGACCAAACTTAAGGATACAGTTCAGGTTCCAAATTCCCAATATATCGCTTACCTGCTGCTGATCCTTCAAAACATCCTACTAAACTGGTTTGAACACTTGAAATGTGTATAAAGATAGAGTTGGTAAAAAACAAGATTGTTCGCATGAGTGCCTGGGCTTCTTACATTCATACGCGATGCATAGATTGTGCGTAACAAATGGTTTCCACATTTAGAAATACGATTTTGGAAAAGAATCCTGAAATATGGATAAGGCTCTTGTAGTCCTTCAACAGGCGGCCATGTTAGTCTCTTACAATTGTATTCTTCTTAGTACTTCCATATATATGCTGTCTTCTGGAATAAAGCCCTCAGCCAAGTACTTTTTATTACTAATATTTTACAAATGCAAAGAAGAAGGTTAGAATCCAGGTTTCTCTTGAATTCTGATGTGGGGTTCTCTTCGGTACTTTGCCATTAAATTTGTTACAAACAAATGCTCAGAATACATTATTGGTTTACATAAAAACATGTTCTCAGAAGATAAGTAGTGATAAAACAGTTAGTGTCTCGCTTTTCCAGAGTAAGGAGAGCCGCTACAGAACACCCCACCACAGCCGATCTTGTCTGAATGGTAGTTTCTCAAATAACTTGAGATCTCATTTGTACTGTAACAGAGCAGCTACCACAAGAACCAAACCGGACCACGTAATTTCAGTGTCATATCCTGACTAGCACAAAGTTAAGCAAGAAAAGGGAGAGACTCCATATGCCATAGATCGGCTGACAGCTGTCTTGCAGGACACTTTGAGATCTGTGTCATCCTCACCTTAAAAAAGAAAGCTTGATTGACTTTGCATCCAAGGGGAGAGGACGCAAAGCCCTTTTTGGCATTCCATAATTTTTAGAAGGTGAAAATGATCACGTTAATGTATTGTACATGTGTATTTGTGTGTGTACGTGTGTGTGTGTGTGTATTTTATGTGTGTGTACGCGTAGAAAAAAATAACTGTCTCTTGCCTTTCATCTCAAAGTCTAGGAGGCAGGCATCTGGTTTTATTCCCGCCTTTGCAACTAATTGATACCTGGCCTGTAGCTATGCTGTGCTCTACCGTAAGCACATTCAGACCCCGCCGGAAGAGGGGGTCCACGGGGAGCCCACAGTGCTGCAGCCTAGAAGTTTTGTGTTTTCTTTTCTAAGTCACCTCCCACTGACAATGGAAAACGACGGACCTGGGGAAGAGGAACCTCCGCCACGCAGACAAGATCACAAGGAAACGAGGGGAGCGTGAGCAGTCTTCACAATCAGAACGTGTCGCGGTTTGTGACCACTTACGTTATTGATCATCAGGTGCATTATCGTTTTGGGAATTAGGTCTCGGATGCATTTGTTGATGATTGACATGTAAGAGTCTACGAGGTTGCGAATGGTCTCCACCTGCCTCTCCAGCTGGGGGTCCATGGAAAAGTTTTCTGCTTGGCCATTCTCATCATTTTCAGTCTAACAGAAAGGAAAGAAAACATGGATTATTTCACATTTGTCCAGAAAAAAAAAAAACAACACACACCACCAGACACAGTCAGATGATGGACTTCTGTTTACCGTGCTTGGAGCTACACTACTGGATGGTAGTACCTTATCTCACCTCCATTCATTCTGAAAAGAGATCGGAGCCACGCAGTTCTGATCCTGCTTGCAGCCAGCCACCATGTCGGAAAGGCAAGTGTTCTAATTCTGAATGAATGCCGAGATGAATCACCCGATAAACAGTGCACCTAACGACGTCTCTCTAGAGAACAGTCTGATCCTAAGCCATGTGCAGGCCAGCCAGAGGACCGAATCCAAACATGTGTGCAGATGTGGACCTCTGGGAAGGGTCTCTGGGGACACCGCGGCTCAGGAATGACCTTGGTGTTGCTCTGGGACTCCCAAGTCCGCTCCGAAATGTTTCAAACTCAATCTCCTCGGCCTGGCCCGTCCGCTCCGAAATGTTTCAAACTCAATCTCCTCGGCCTGGCCCGGGGCCGGAAGAAGAGATACAGAGGATAACTCATTTTCCCATGCACTTGCTGGAGTCTGTTACGTCAAGTCATGCTTCTGTCATCACCACCGAAGGCTGGCTCCATTGTGACAAACTGACAATTTTTAACTTCCAACTTGTTATTCTTTGAACAAAACAGAACACATCTATACGCAAAGAATTTATTCGTGCAACATGAGAGAAGCATCTGTTTTCTATACTGCGGGACTCGAGTTAATTAATTTTGGCTTATCCACCAGAGGCCGGGCTGCCATGGCATCTTCATCATTAAAGGCTGACCTATTGGCTTGGCATTGAAATCAATTTACGACAAATGGTCTCCGTTTCAGTCAGGTCGAACCAGCTAAGCCCCTGAACATGATACAAACATTGTTAGTGGTCTGGCTACTTTCTAGCATTTGGAAAGATTTAATTATGAATGTGAAAAAAAAAAAAGAAAGAAAGAAAAGAAAAGAAAAAAGTGGAGGGGGGATTTATTGCTTCCAATGTGGACATGAAATAGTTTTCTCTGGGAATGTATGTACTTTGATCTGCCAGGCTTTCCATCATCCCATCTAGGAACGGCCCTGTGCTAAATATCTTAAATGGATTTATAAACGACAAGCTTTTCCTCCGAATCCATATGCATATGTGAAGGCATAGTGGAAGGCCGCGAAATCGACACTTGCAACAATAGAAACTGGTTCTAATCATGTATACAGGCTTCTTTCGCTCAGAAATAGCCAACACTTTAAACAATATTAAAATAAGATGTGCTCACTCTAAAAGCCAACGGTCATTTTCCAGCCCTGAGAGTAGGACCCCGTACTTCAGGGGACACTTCGTGGATATTTCTGAGGCCTCTGACTGCTGCTACAGCAAGGGCAAGGCAGAGAACTGGAAGTTTCAACAATGGCAGCTGTTTCCCTGGACTGTTTCTTTTTAAATGGTCTTTGGTTACTGAATGAATTAAATCACATCCTACGTAGTTCTTTATTTATTAACTTGTAATAGAAGCACACTAGGACCTGAGGTGAAAAGGTAGAAGCGAAGGCCATAAAGTGGGACAGCAAGAGAGGAAAGAAAGGTCACTATGGGTAAAAAGAACGCTCAAGTCCTCAGACTTCTTTACAGGCAAAAAAACACCCATCGCGAAGGTGACCCAGGCTGAGCCCAAATGGTGCTAATCGGTGGTAACTGCCATGTCATGAGAGGGTGTTGTATTCAAAAGTGAAAACTTTCCGTTCACATTCAGGCTCTGTCATGTGGCTACACACCTCAGTCACTTCATGTGACTGAGACTCCGCTCCCCTGCCTTTAAAATGGGGATACACGTCTCTGGAAAACTTTCTGAAGCTCAACGAGATCATGCCTGTGACATGACCCGGCCGAGGGCCTCGTGGGCGCTCAGTAAACGTTAGTTTCCCTCTTATTCGTGGAATAAGAGTTAGAGAGCTGCTTGCCTCTCAACACACATTATGAAAATTTAGGATGAAAAATTTGAGCATGAGACATTTTCAGTTCAAGAGCTATAATGATGGCGAACTGTGTATATTTTATACCACGCTTCCTGAGAACTCGTCCTGGGATGCCCTCCTCCCGCCGGTGAGCACTTTTCATCTTCCCAAGCCCTGCTCCGCCACCCGCTCTTCTAGACAAGCTCCCAGGACCCTTGGACCCTCACCACTCCCCACTCGGTACTCCATCCGTGTCCTGGACTCACTTTAACTATTTTACATCCAGCCTAGTTTTATGTCTCCCTGCTCTTAGCCTCCAGGGCCTTGTTCGTCTCCCCTTTTCAGCACCTAGCACAGAGCTGGACGCCTTGGAGAAGGCGGGGTTAACACTGCGAAGGCAGTTACGGGAATCACAGAAGCTGCCGCAGGGCATTTCAGGGTCTCTAAGAGCTTCTCATTGTTAGAGAGACTGGGGACCTGAGGAACCCTAAGTTGATGAGTTAGGACCCCTACTGCTCAATACGAGTAAGGAGGACGATATGATTATGAAATGATGTGTATAAATGAGAACAGATGACCTAGAGCTCTGGGCGGGAAACATCTTTTATATAAAGCAATATAAACCTCCATAATAGATACAGCGCAGTTTGGTTTGTCTCTCTGATCTGATATATACTGGGATTTTGCTGTTGTTTTTGACAGCAGGGGGTGATGGCATTTCAGCATCAACATGCTACCTCTCGGGACTGTGCTAAACACTCTACACAGAAGACCCACATCACAGCCTCCCGAGGTGGGTACCATTTTGTCAACCTGCAGAAGAGCATCTGAGGCTGTGAGAGCTGATAGACTCAACAGATGTAGGATGAAGACGATGTTAAACGTGTTTCTGTTTTTCCTTAGGTAGAAGCAAATCGAGAAATATTATGAAACAGTGAAACACCCACCATGTCAAGTCATTTTCACAGATGAAATAATAAATGTAAAATGGGTTTCTAGGAATAAGATGCCATCTAAGTACTGACATTTGTTAAAAATAAATAACTGAGCAAAAAGAGAAAAGCAGAATAAATAGTATTAACTCAAAGAACCTCTGGGAATATGAAACTCCAGGAAAATTATATCATCACCCACATTTTCATATAATACACTGAATTTCCTCATTTCATACTATTCTTAACACTTAGTCTTGCTTTACTTTTTGCATATCAAAATATGCAAAAAGACCCTCACTTTCACTTTTTGAAACAGCCACACAATGAACAAAGTGTCAGAGTGAACGGAGAACACCCGACAGTTTAATTCTCGACACTTAAGAAATGTGTTTCGGAATAACCAGTAAAATGACTGGAAATTCTCATTAGCTTCTGGAAATACTAGCAGACACATGGACCCAGTAAACGTTAGTCAAATCTTAGCTGTTCTGACAATGCCGTGGACGCAAATGGGGTGTCACAGAATTCGGAACACAAATTCAATTTCTTTTCTGATTTTAGAAAGAAAGGAGGAGTAATCGCCCCTTCTAATGTCTAAGGTGAATGTGGAAAAACATACTTAGATGGAATTTTTCTTTTAACTGAGTAAGTGCAGAGAGCAAATGCTCCTTTTTCTTTCTCTAACCCCAGTTCTAACCAAATTCTCTCTGGTGCTCTTTTCCGTACATATACTGTGTATGACTATATGGTTTTTCTTTGTTTAAATTATAGGATTGCTTAGAATTCTTTGCAGTCTAAGCACTGAAGTGACAGCTGTTTATCATTATCCTCATCAAGGGAATGTAAAATAAAAACAGTAATTTGTCTCTGATCTCTGAGGCAAAAAAAAATGGTCTGCAAACATTTAACCTTTTATGTGCAGGTTCATTGAATCTGTTTATAAAATGTGAATAATATTGTAAAAACCAGCTTTCTTCTGAAAAATACAATGGATGGGCCTTCCCATTGCATTCTCTTTCTAATAACTTCTGAAAAAATCGAATGTAATTCAAACAATCAAAAAGTCAGAACTTAGCACTGTACATGTGAGATTGTCTATAAAAATTAGCATCAGAACTTTCTTATGAAACTATTTGCACAGTATTCAAGAATCAAGCTATTTTGCAAAACTATAGTTTAAAAGCTTTCTCTTAAATACTTAATATGTATGGAGGTGACAGAATGAAACAGTCGAATTAGAAATAGTTCCCCCCACACCTTAAAGCATCCACTACAGAAGCTCTGGGCTTGACTGGGATGTCTATTTTTCGTGTGTTTTGTTTTGGTCTCTCTCCTTTCCTTACATCTCTTATTATGTCATAGGCTTCTTTGAAACCATCTAACTAAGGCTGGTGACGACAACTCTTTGAAAGTGGAGTGGTAGAAATGCAAAGGACCCGGCACTGGCTTGTACATAACACATGACAGAGCCCATGGCGGGGGGGCTGCATCTCTTCCCACCAGTGGGGAGCGCTGGCCAGTCACCCACAGAGCTACACACTGATTGCTGCGGGTAACCAACACTCGCTCCCTCTGAAGCATCTTATTATTGTTATCCCATTCTCTACTACCTCAGACAAAGAGTCAAAAATATCACTGAACTTTCTCTTGGTGAATCAGGGTGTCATTATGTAAGTACCGTTACCATGGTGATGCAGCACTGAATTTTCCAGCCCTGCATGACAGAGAATGTTTTCACTGAAAACCTCCCTCCACCCCCAGCCATTCCCTTCTGATTTGCAGAGGCTAGAAAGGCAGGGAGCAAACTTGTAAAAACCTATGGGAGAAACAAGCTTCAGGAAGCCTTCGAGGGCAGCCTAGGCTGGTGCTTTGTGACGGGTATTTCATTCATTCATGCCAGGAGTATTTATTTAGTGTCTTGGGTGGACTGAGAGAGGTACAGAGGAAGACTGAAAAGCAGGCCTGGCTCGTGAGCTCATCCTCTGGCACGAAGGACACTGCACGCCGCGGGTCAGTTTCTGTGAGAGTGTTTTTGGACGAGATTAGCATTTAACTTGGTGGACTCTGGGTAAAGGTGATTATCCTCCATAACATGGGTGGGCCTTATCCAATCAGTTGAAGACCGAATAGAACAAAAAGACAAGCCTTCCCTAGCAAGAGGGAATTCTCCAGTAGACTGCCTTCGCCCTTCCTCTGTGACGTCAGCTCTCCCGGTTTTATAGCAGACGGCCTTCCCACTCAGACTGGAACCTTGCCCCTCCTGGGTCTCCGGCCTGCGAGCCCACCCTGCGGATAGCGGACTTGCCAGCCTCGGTAATTATGTGTGCCAGCTTCTTATAAAAATCTCCCTTTCTCTTTCTCTCACTCCACCTCCTCTCTCCCTCTCCCCCCAACCCCCGTCCCATACACTATCTTTTTATTCTCTGGAAAATCCTGCCTAATACAGTGTCATTATAGCATGCTACCGGATTTTAGAGGGTTCAAAACTCAATGCACATGGCTTCAGGTGGCATAGAAAGATGGCTGTACACAACATCAAGGGTGCGTGTGTCATTAAAATGAAACAGGAATGAAAACAAATGAAATAACTATGGATGGTAATTTCTACCATTTCCACAGAACCCTCGTCGGAATGAAACACTTTCCATTCTACTGTGAATCACATATTCTGCTGAGTCTACAGGAGAATCTCCAAAGCAAAGAAACTACAAGGAAAACTAGACCAAACACACACATATGCAGCATTCCTCAAATACGAGTTAAAAAAATGCACCTGACTCAGGATTACCCCAAATGCCCAACCCATTTCAATCTGAGTGGCATCTTACCATGGCAATTAAGAGTATGAACTATGAAATAGATGACCTACACTCCTATCTTGGCTCTGTCACGAATTATCTTTGTGACTCTGGTGACACTGATGTTAAGAAGTTACTCAGCCTCCCTAGATCTTAATTTCTGTGCTGGGAGAGGGGGCAATATTAGCCCCTTACACATTTTATGGGGCAGGGCAGGGGTAGAGACCAAATGAGAGAAGACAACAAAGACGCTTAGCACTGTGCCTGGCACACAGCGAGTGCTCAATCAAGTTAACCATTTCATTACCTGACATAAATGACATAAAATGACTTAAATGACATCTGAGTTTATGAAATTCATAAATATGGGCTTGGGTTTTCACATTAAAAATATTTAATAATAATTGTTTAACATCAGCGACACTTCTTTTTAAATATCTGTATTTGGGAAAGTTTAAATATATGTAAAATTAGAGAGAATGGAGAGAATAACATAAATTAACCTCTAAGTGTTCATTAATCAGCTTCAACAGTTCATCACATGGCAATCCGTGTTCCATCTACACTCCTCAACAATTCTGAGGCAAAGTCCAATACCATATAATTTTATCTGTAAATATTTCAGTATGTATTACTAAAAGAACCCTTAGAAAACATAACCACAATACTATTATCATACCTAGAAATATTAATGATTTCTTAACATTACAAATATTCCAAGTTCACATCACACTTCATGAATTGTCTTTTAAAAAAGTGTTTTTAAGTTTATGTGTTTAAATTGGAATCCAAATAAGTCCGTACACGGTGACTAGTAGATACGTCTCTTAGGTTTATTTTAATCTGTAGGCTTTGCCTCCCTCTCTCTCTGTCTCTCTGATTCTGTCTCTGTCTCTCTCAATCTGTTGTTGTTGTTCTAATTTTTTTTTTTAAATAGGATCATTTGTCCTGTAGATTCCATCCCACTCCCCAGTCTGGATTTGGCAGATTAAATCAACCTGGATAACATTTAATGCCTTCTCCCACCCCCTGTATGTCCCATAATTTGGTATTTAAGATTTAGAGGCTCAGTGGTTACTTTTTAACTGATTCTTTTTGACTTAGGGAGAAGCATCTTCATGAAAACCCACACAGAGACTAGACAATAACATAGAGGAGGAAACGACCTCCTTATACACCGTGTAAACAATATTTCCTGTTGTCCTTTTAGTCTTTCTCTTGGTCTAACCAGTGTATTGGAGAACTTATGATTATTACAATTAACGCATGCTACATAGTAAACACACAGCATGAGAAAGGTACTAGATACATGTAAAATATCATGCTCAGATTTTCAGCCTAGCAGACTGTGAGATGATGGCTTTGTCAACTGAGGCAGTGAAGTGTATTTCTGAGACAATCGTGTCTGCATAGATGCAAAGGACATATCTGTTGGCAGTGGGATCAGAGGATGAGCGTTCAGGTGAGCAGTCGGAGGAGAGAATGTAGATTTAGAAACTTTTCACATAGCGATAAAACTGGAACCATCAAACAGGAAATATGTTAAAAATCAGAGGGTGCGGAGAAGACCAAATTTATCATTGTGTTTAGCAGAGATCCTGGCCGAGGGCATGTGTTCAATCGTTTTCAGAGTGAAAGAATAATTAACGGAATAGGACCAGTGAGGGAGGGAGGATAGTGTTTGGAATATTCATAACCAAGGAGGTGAAATAAGTACCAGCAAAGGAGACCAAGGTGCGGACGTGGGGTGGGAGGGGTTCAAAGGTCATGCAACATCTTAGCCACTCTAAGTAAAACGACTTTCAAGGAAGATGCTGTCACCAACAGCACCTGATATTGCAATGAGGCCAAATGGAATGGAGACTGACCAATGATTGTGTCTGAGTGATTTGGGAACCCTATTCAGGGCCCTTCTACAGTGCTGGGGAGGGATGTAGGGGTGGGGTGGGGACTGTGGGAAGGGGAGTGAAAGAAGGTATAAGTCACACGTGGGGAGTCTAGCAGAGATATACAGGAAATGGCATGGTTTATACATCAAGGTTTCCGGGTCAAAAACGTTTGTTGTAGGGCAGGAAAAATGTGAAGTCCAAAAAGAAACCAGTCGACAAAAGACCAAAGATACCAGAGAAGGCAGCTGTGTGCATGAGATTTTAGATTACGCAACAAATGCATGAGGTTCCATGGCCTGGTAAAGAAGAAATGTTTAGAAAGATGCATGTTCTGTGCCATATTCCAGCCGTCCCCAGCCATTTGCTGTTCCCAGATCCCACCATGCACATCACCACTTGGCGCCCTGGGCCATGCTGCCCCCTTGAACTTGAGTGCCTTTCTGCCCATTAGCTTACTGCTAAAGTCTTTCCATTGTTCAAGGCCTGGCACAAATGTCACAGCCTATGTGATAACCTTCCTTAGTGAGAAAATCAGAATTGACCTCTCCTTCCTTCACACTCTTGGCTTATTTAAATATTTCTTCTTCCTAAAAATTTACATTTTTCCCATAAATTATGGCTAACTGCTAATAGGTCTTTTCCATGGTGCTTTAATGCATTGCACACGACTGGTACTCTCCAGGGTTTAATAAACAGAAGTTAAAAAATGTTTTTTTCTTGAAGATTTAAAGGAGGGGTAAGAGAATGACAGGAGGGCTGGAGATACAGGTGTCTGGCAGTGTCATCAGGCATTGCCCACATTCTCCCAGAGGCAGAGGTGGCATGCCGGCTTAGGAGCAAAGCCAGAGGCCCACCCGAGGGAGGATCCCGTTTGGAGCAGGTGCCACATTAGTCAGCACAGAGGCGAGTAAGAGGCGGCAAAGGCCCGTTAAGTGTTGGTATCAGGAGTTCGCAAGGGGCCAGATTTACACAAGTGTTTGCTTGCACTAGAAGGTCACAGTCGGCAGGACAGAGAAAACAGTCAGCACAGAGAGCCCGCGCTGTTGGCTGGTGCATGAGCTTCACCCTGATCCCTCCTCCGCGTTTCACAGGGCAGGCGGGGTGGTGCAGGATGACAGCCTCAGACGACACTGAGGTGATGAGCAAGGCGTTGGGGCTGGGGACCTAAGGCAACCTGTCAGGCCAGGCTCTCCGAGCGGCTCCTGGGACCAGCATGGGGCCATGCTGGACACCAAAGCTCACCCCACTCACAGATGAGAGACAAGAAAGTTATTCTGTACAAAAATTCCTAGGATGCTATGTGCGAAATAGAAAAGAGTTGTTCTATCTTGGAATTAAAACACGAAGAGAAGGAGTCAGATGCAGCAGATGGCTGTTTACCTCTGCCTGACGCTGGCGATTATACAGAAGATGGAGCAAACTATACAGTTTCTTTTTTTCAAACGCTCATATTTCCGGAATGATTTGGTTTTCATCTTGCCTTCGTACCTCCCTCAATGGTACAGCTAAATGAGTTATTTACTCAGAAAAACGCGGTCAAGGGACAAAATGGATGGGGATACCAAGCATTTTAAAAAAGAAAGGACTTTGTGGTTGAGATATTAATAGGTGCAATTTTTAAAACTACGAGAACCAATATTTCAAAACCATATTAGCTGTAGTGGGCCGAACAGCAGACCAAAGTATCTGCTGCAATTTTTTCCTTCGAGGTCTTAGGACGAAGTTGATTATAGGAAAGTCTTGTGTTTTAATGGAAAATGGGGCAAAGGTTATGTGTAACAGGAACCCAGTCATGTGGAGCTCACGGAATGCAGGTTAGGCTCATAAAACTGCTCATTAAAACGCTCTGTTCTGAAGCAAAAGCAAATAAATGAGCTCAAGGAAAAGAGTCACAGAAATCGTCCAGAAATATTTCCATGAAAGACTGTGAAAACAGTCCTCCCGAGTCACAAGAAACGTTCGGTTATTGCTCATACAAATAGCCACACTTAAAAAACTTTTAAATACCTTCCCTGCAATGCTGGTTTTGACCTTCTGCCAAGAGCTACTTAGTGTGTGTGTTTTTTTTATAATTTTTCTGAATAGACCCTATGAAGAACAAAAGGCACACACACCGGAAGCATTTTAAACAGCATGAGCAGAATGGTTTTGTTATTAACCCCCGCCTCCAAATTCTGGCTTAAATTTAGCAAATTTATAAGTCCTACGCTGGTTTAAAACCCTAATCTCAAATTATAGAAACGAAGACCGAAAAATCTCAAAGATTTATAGGGTTACTATTCTGCCTACTTCACTATCTTACGGTACAGAAAACAGAGATGGAGGAAATTTGAACAATAGTAAGCTGGGCGAGCGAGAGGGTGGGTGAGAAGGCCGTTAGCCCCAAAGCAGACAGACAGACGGTGCTCGCACAACGGCCATGGTGGCCCGTCTACACGGCCTCCAGCCAAAAACAACACCAGCCAGCAGCGCCCACGGTGTAGACGGAACTGCACGACTTGATGCTGATTAAGTGTGTGTGTGTGTGGGGAGAGGGGGTGTCCAGACACCCGTCTGAGTTTTCATATACATTCAGCAACACCCCGGGCCCTGGGTCCCGAGTGAGAGGCAACCTGGGGGATCCCACCGCGCTGGGTGACAGAGCAGAGGGAGGCGGCTCCAGAAGGAAGCATGCACCAGGGCCACGTGCCCTAAGTCGCACCCGGCTCCCTATCTGTGGGTTTTCCCTGTGCCACTTCCACGGCCTGTTGGACCCAGACGCCAGTCCAGATGGACGTGGAAGTTTCACCAGTTTTTTTGTTTTTGTTTTTTTAAGTAGCAGTTACTACCAATGGCAGTATCTCTTTTCACTTTATTTTATCCTACGAAACGCAGTCAGGCACTGGCCTGTCGGAAGCGATGCACCACACAGAGATTCCTTCTCAAAAGCAAGGCCGGGTGGCAGCAGGCTTCCTGCCAGCTGTTGCTCTGCTGTCCCCTGCTGTCCAGGCTTTGTGCCCCTTCACTCCGGTGGGAAAGGAGCTGGCTGTGAGTTGTACAGAGATGTGTCTAAAACAGAGGTTCAGAGCCATCTCACATGGCTGCACCGACTCTCACGTCCCGAGACGTGGCCTAGACCCCAGGCCCAGCTCCCCACGGCCAGCTGTGAGAGGGGGTCTCCTCCTTCACCCCGCTCCACTCAGTCAGGCGTCTCCCACCGCCTCTCACACACCTTCTGGAATAGTGCTTCCTTTTGCTTTAGTCGATTTTGAAAATTATTCTTTCCACCGTGGTAGTTTACATTTTTACCTTCACATGTGTCTCACACAGACACACACACACACACACACACAGACACACACACACACACACACACACGCACACACACATTCTTGCACAAGTTAGCAAGATTTAAAGCCTCTCATTTTTTATTCTTGAAGCCCGAAAGGGAAACTGTTATTCGTGTGCCAAGGAATACAGCCATTCATTATTATTTTTTCTTTCCTTTTTCCCGGTATATCCTCCCAATAGGATTAGAGGCCGTCTGGGATGTGGAGGAGGGAGGTAGGGGAAGACAGAGAGGGGCAGGGGGGAGAACGAGATGGCATTTTAATAGCCTCCGCCATGCTGATTCAACACAGTAGGGACCTTGTGCTTCGGGCTCGAACCGCTTCCTTCCTTCAAGCCCCTTGCACTGGAGCCACAGGCCCGCGTCTGCACAGGGAGAGGACGCCGCTAACAAATGGCCTCTCTGAGAAGGACGGAGGACGGGGAGGCTGAGGGAGCCTGTCGTACCCTGCCTTTGATTTTTTTAAAAAAAAATTCCACTTTGACATCATTTCAGCCTTAGAAACAAGGCCGCAAAATTAATACAAAGAATTCCCGTGGACGTTCCACCTGGATCCTCCCAACGTTAACGTCTCACAAAAGCACACGACCGTGGTCAGAGTCCTGACCAGCTCTTTCACAGAGCGCCTCTCCGTTTATCTGATGTCTCTTCATTATTAAATTCAGGTGGCGCAGTTTTGTCACAAAAACCACATGAGTGACGTGTGACCTTCTCAGTGCATTAAATCAGGAGACACACAACGTCAGTCTGTCCTGCTGCTAAGTGACGGGAACTTCGATCACTTGCTTAAGGTGGTGTCTGCCAGATTTCTTGGCTGTGAAGTTTCTATTTTTTCCCCTTGTCAGAATTAATAGGTATCTTTTGGGTGATATTTGGAGGTTAGCTAAACATCCTGCTAGATTCCTGAGAGACACAGTACTGTGGTGTTTTGCAAAGGGTGATTTTCTATTTCTCCCTTCTCTTCTAAATGTATGAATTAGAATTATGCCATAAGGAAGAGTTTTCCCTCCTTCATTCACTTATTTATTCAATTATTTATGTAAGTGATAGTAATTAAATACATAGTAAGCAAGTATTTGTAGACAAATAAAACTCACTGTTCACATGGCTTTTAATTACATTATTGCTGCTGTTTTTATGTTGACTTAGACTTGACTAAACGTTTGCCATTTCTTTGTCCATGTTCCTTCCGGATCATTTTCTTCTTTTTTCCCCAAAATCTTTTAAAGAAGTTCCTTTTGTGTGCATCTACTTGGGGTAAATTCTGTTTTTCTTGTTTGAAATGTCTTTATTATGCCCTCACTTTATAATAATTCTTTAATTAGGTTACACAGTTCTAGCTTACCCGTGTTTCTCTATGCACTCTGAAGATTATTCCATTATTTCTAGTTTTTATTGTTGCTCTTAAGAAGAAATTTTAATTCTTATTCTTTGGAAGCTGATCTCTCCTTTTTCTCTAGATGCTTTTAAGATGGTCTCTTTGTCTTTGGTCTTCTGCAATCTCATGACAACGTGTATCAGCAGGTTATCTGTGGTGCTCCTAGATCTTAGAATTCATGGCTTACATCAGTTCTGGAAAAACTATAGTTAACTTCTCTTTTCTAGAATGATGATTAAACCTATGTTAGAGCTTCTCGTGCTGCCTTTCAGGTCTCATCTACATTTCCTATTTCTCTGTCTCTCTGCAGCATTCTGGGAATTAATTCAGGTGTACATCCAGCTGGGAGTAGGAACTGGCTTGTGCAGGCGTCGAGAACCAGTTGTGCCATCTTGTCCCAATTGTGTTCACTGTCATCACGCTGGTAGTTTCAAATTTGCCACGGTGGGAGTAGGCACACCATGGAAAATGGCGAATGTTTTAATAACAGGACCCTTTCCATTCTGTGGAGAGGTGGTTATTAAACATTTATCAATCAGCACACCACTGTATACGATTCACTTTTACGTAGTCTTTCTTCAGCTGTTTAATCTAGTCATAAAGTTTTAATTTCAATAACTGCAGTTTTCATTTCTAAAAATTGTTTTGTTCTTTTAAAACTATGCATTTTCTTTTTAAAAAAAGAGTGTTTCTTTCTTGAGTTTGTGACTTGTTCTGTTATTTCTTCAACCATTTTAAGCATGGTCCAAAATCTTTTCTACTGTTTGTTATTCTCATGACTCAGTAATAACGGCTTCCTTTGTGTGTGTCCTTTTAGACGTTGGACCGTGTATTTATATTCAGTTGGGCTTTAGTCACGTGGGTCCTATTCAGTCTGCTGTGAGAATGTGTACCCCCAGAGGGTACTTATGTTTCTCCAGGCTCCCAGAATTGCTTCCAGTCTGGGTCCACTTTAAGGTAATTTCTCAATTTCGATTCTGCTTGACCAACTAAGTGGTACAAACCTGAACTCCAAATCACATGATGGAAGACCTATAAAAATGAATTCTCAAAGAAGACTTTTCTCACCTTCCACCTAGAATCCGGGCTGAGATAACTAACTTTCCTCCGTTTCTTCCATCACTGGCAGGTAGATTTTTCTTGATCTACCATTTCATTGAAGGTGTGTCTCTGAGGGTTTTGCTTAGTACGGGGAGTCTTGGTTTCACATGTCCACCTTGTTCTGGCTGAGGCCTTTTCTCCTGTCCCCATATGATTATGTAAACCCAAAGCTGGGTACAGTGATGGCAAGTGCCCCAAAGACAGCTGTGGCTTCACCATGGGCTTATCCCTCTGCTTTCCAGATCCTTCTTTATTTCTGTGCCCTGGACTTTTCTCATCTTTCTTGCGAGCTCTATCAGGAACTTAAAATAGTACTCTCTTCACTCTGTCCTCAATATTTCTCAATGTTTTGAAGTCAAGATAGCTAGTCTAAAAAAACTGTCCCAAATCAAAGTCCACATGTCTTTTAAAAAGATCTTTTCCTATGATCAGTATAGTTTAGAATAATAAATATCAGAGATCTGATTGGTGCTAAGTATTTTGTTTTACCTTAGAGTATTCTATAGTCAAAATGTTTTCTAATATATACACAAACACATCAACACATTATGTATTAAGTACTACTGTATATTGACACAGTAACTAGTGATTCAGAAGAGTTACAAAAGAGTTAACTTTGTAAACCATGAATAAGTGGGATCAGAAGTTGATAGTAAAAGCAATTTACATTCTAACCACCTTTTTTTTTTTTTTTTTTTTTTTAGTCAAGGTCTATTTGGGTTTCCTGTACTGTAGATGTCTAGTTTCCTTGGACGCTAGTAACAATACTGTGTACTGTGTGCATAAATATGAATATATACTTTGTATAAAGGTAGAGTTATATAATTTGAAAATTGTTTTATTTCTATAACTTCTTTTGAGCTTTTTACCAACTTGTGACATAGGCAGATGTATTTCTTTTTCAGAAACTAAGAGTCAAAAAAGATGCATAAATTTTCCAAGGCCATACAATGTAAAATGAAGAGGGGATTTGAAATTCAGCTTGCGAAGCTTGAAGTGCAGTGTGTGATAAGCATGAATTAGTTGGGAAAACTGGGGCACTTTCTTATCTTTATGAGGAAGAAAATCTGAATAGGTCAGGGGCCCATATGGGGATTACACACACACACACACACACACACACACACAGACTCAATTTTCGTACAGTTTTAATTGTTTATATGCTTTTTGAGGATTTTTTTTTCCTGTGGGTTATGCTGTGATGATTTAGGGAATCTTTAGCTCAAAGTTCTACAGTACAGACACACAGCACAGAGGGCTGGTATGCTGAAGGGCTGCTCAGAACGTGGCTTTCTATTTCCAATTAACATTCATATAAAAAGAAAAAAGTTCCCATTACAAGCAGTCAACTCAAAAATTTCAACACCAGGAGTTGCTTTATTGCAATGATTTTTCCATCTTGAATTCAGTAACCATTTTAAGACACGATCTCTCTAACTTCATAGGCAAATCCTTGCAAAGCAATAAACGGGAACTCTCCATGAATCCCCGCGCTCACGGTGAGATTTGTAGTGACAGTTTTGGGTTCAAAAGTGCATTCCTGTTGTAAGCATACTACATGGGATCGTCCGGTGGAATGAAGGCCAGCATCGCACACACAGCTGTACTCGGAGAAGTAATTTTAGACGTCAAGATAATGTATGTCGAAGCTGTGCAAAACCACAATCCACCGGTGGACCACGGTGCCTTTGGCAAGCTGCTGGTTATTGTATTAGTCCCTGGCTGGACAAGGATCTGTGAAGCTGAGGGACTGGAATTTGTCACTTAAGCCATTCATCCTCAGCTGCCAAGAGGTGGGCGCATTCTGACCTCCGGAATGAAGGCTGGCCAGAGCTCCGCATGCCACCCCAAGAACACAGTCACTAGAGTTCCAATAAAGACATCCTTTCCCAGCGATACAGTATGAAGAAAACTTCACAACTATCAAATTGTTGAGATGCTTCCATGCGTTTTAGTTGGGTAGAAGTCTGTTTTCCTTTTACCTGTGTATAAACTGTGTGTCTCGAAAGGGTGTATTAGATTTTTTCCCCCTATAGCTCTAACTGAAAAACAGCTGAACTTATTTTCCTGAATACACATAAAAAGTCCTGAGCTGAGACCTGATGGATCAAGTTGCAGCCTGAAGAATTTTTTCGAGCTGACGGTTCATGCTGAAAATGCTGACAGATGGCGAACAGCCTCAGCAAAGCAATCTTCAAGGGGGCCCTGAGCGGCGGACCGTGGGGCTGCTCTGAAAGTGCTAAATTCTTGTTGCTAAACAATTCTGCTTTAAAAAACCTAGATTTATTATATTAAACGTGGAACAGATATTTGGAGAGAGCCATCAATTACTCTGCAGCTGAAGTTTTGGAACCTGCCAGTTCCCATTTTGCATGTTCTCTGGACGTAAGAAGTTATCTTAGATTTATTATTCTAAAGGGTCAGATAAGAGCCCGACTTTTGGAATTATGACCATGAAAGCATAAAGTAGATATCTAATATTTCAAAATTGTTGCAGGAAGTCCCTGAAGCGCAGAGCATCTAGATGGCAAACCTTCGCTGTATGTCTGATTTTTCTTTGCTGGGAGACTGAAACGTGAGTCGGGGGAACTACAAACAGCACAGGTCTGATCAGAAACAACTGAATGTTTATAAGCATTCCACAGGGGTTCAGACTTTCCCAGGAGGGTAATAATTTTAAGGATGTCAGTGGATGCGAATGAATTTCAGCCGTAAGAAGGAAGAAGGGTGAATGGTGCTTTTGTCTCTGGGAGACTTGGAATTCCACATGGGCTCCATTTTGGGTAATTCTCGGCAGCCTGCCTACACTTTCCGATGTCGTTTCAGTTGGGAATGCTAGGACGGGACTTCTCATCCATGTCTCCTGGGCCGTTCGGCAGCGCTATGCCACACTGTTAGCAGTCACCGGGTCCCATGGATGTGCAGATAGAGAAGTTCCCCACTGATAAGAAGATCTTACACAGTGTGCCATATGTAAAAGAAGGCAAAAGCCTTTTAACCAATAAAGTATTATATGAGTAGGGACCGAAGCTTTCTTAGCATCTCACAGTCTCCGAAATTCTAAAAATTTCATCATCGATTTTACTGCATTGTTGTGCTCCTTGGAGGATTGTTTTTACATCAATTTTTTTCCCCAAAGCTAAGTATTTCCTCTCTTCCTCTCTGGTTATACCGTGATAATCAGGCATTCTTCTCAAGGTCTCAGCGTTACATCAGTAATCGAGTGGCACAGAGTGCTGGTTTGCAAAGAAAAAACTGCAGCGTCCTGGATTCAGCAACATGCTAAGCGAGTAGCAGGAGGAACACTCCACCTCCAAGAAATACGCACGCTAACGAGATAAAACAGAAGGGTATGAAACGAGTGAGGATCTTCACAACGTTATCACTGTGCCACCGTCTTAAAGGAGAACAGAAATGCCCATCAACTAACCCGGGTAGAAAAAGGAGGACACTCTATAACAGCTTTTATTTATTATCTTCTCTGTTTTTTAAAAAATAGTAATTAGTCGAAATGGTAAAATATGAAGATTTCTGCCTGCTCGGTGTATCAAGTTTGCACAGTTTGATAAAACAGTACAATAGTCTCCCCCTCATCAGCAGCTTCACTTTCTGTGGTTTCAGTTACCCGCAGTCAGCCTCGTATGGTCTGAAAATATTAAATGGAAAATTCCAAAACGAAACAATTCATAAGTTTTAAATCGGCGCACCGTTCTGAGGAGCATGATGGAACTTCACACTGTCCCTGCCCGGCCCACCTGGGGTGCGAATCACCCTTCTGTCCAGCGTAGCCACCCACGCTACCTGCCCACTGGTCACTGAGGCGCCAGCTCCGTTATCAGGTCATATCTCAGAGACAGAGACGTCACATTCGCACAACTTCTGTCATCATCTGCCATTATGATTACTCTGCTTTATTGTTAGTTATTGTTCTTAATCTCTTACTGCGCTTAATTTATAAATTAAACTTCATCGTAAGTCTGTGTATAGACAGAAATGTAGTATAGAGAGGGTTCAGTGCTCTGCAACAGTTCTAGAGAATTCCCAGCCTGCCTGCCTGCCCCGCCCCTCCCCAGCTCCCTCGATGGACTTCTCCCATACAGAATCGGATTAACCAGTATCCTTGGTTCCTGGCACATTTTCCTCATTAATCAAGTATGGACCAATTCTGTTTACGTATTTGGATTTTTTAATTAGTTATTTTTGTAATGTAATAAGCACCTGTGACTTCACTAACGAAAAAAAAAAAAGCCAGGACTTTTTAAACACCGTGCACATGAGACCTAGCAACTAACCTCCCTCCTCCTCCACTGCCCAGGCCTCTGCCCGCAAAATAACCACAACAAGAACGAGCATTCCCTTACTCTCCTTTTATTATTGTTTTTTGCATCTCTATAGAGTGTTTTTAATTTCATACAAGGAATATACTATTTAGAATCTTTTTTCATAATATTGCTAATTCATGCATACAGTCAAATGTACTGTAGCTCGCTTGTTTGGAATGCCGTATAATATTCCAACGTGAAAATACATCGCAGTTTGCTTGCTTGCCATTCTATTGAGGGGCATCTAGGTTGTTTCCAGACTTTCGCTGCTATGAATAATGTACTATGAACATTCTGCTGTTATTCTGTCTTTGACTAATGCCTTTTCTCCATTCTCTGTCTCCTAGAATTTTGATCAGATATGTGAGAGCTATTCAGTCTATGATATCAATTGTTTTTCTTTCTGGGTTTTGTTCTGGTCTGAGCTTTATTTTGATTAGTGTATTCAAATCACTACAGATTCTCCAGTTCACTAATCCTTTATTCAGTCACGTCTAATCTGCTTCATCGAGTCTTTTGATTAAATCTCACTGCTCATATTTCATTTCTAGAAGTTACTCCCCACCAATCTGCTTGATCTTTGTTGCTCTTGCTTACAAGTTTCTCTTTTGTTTTTTAAACATGTTAAATATTTTGATTTTCTTTCTGTGCCTCATAACCCAGGATCTCTTCTTCAGGGGTCTGACTTCGCTGCCTTCAGGAGTGGCTTGCTCCTTCCCGTCTCTGCTTCCTTTCTTCCTTTCTTCTTGTCCCTCGGATCTCTACATGAGGGAGTTTAAGACCTGGGCTAATCTGGCATTCTCCCGTGGAGTATCTGTGTTTGCTTCTGCTGGTTTCTCTGGGGCGCTCCTAACCCAGGAACACGAAATTCTGTACTTGAGGTTTTTCGTAACACAGATGGGGTGTGAATCCAGACCTTACACTCAAACAGGGGCAGATGTGCGGTCACACTGTCTCGAGGCAGATCACTGCCACCCTTCTTCTGTTTCGTGCCAAGGTCAACAACGGGTAATTTCCTTGCTTCATCCTCTGGACACTGGGTTTATTTGCGGTATTCCCTTACAGTAGGTTGCAGGTTTTTTAATGCCAGCTCATGTGACAGACTCTTGAGAGCTGGGAATGTACTAACTTTACACGTGTTCCCAGGTCTTCTTTGGCCACCATGATGAAGGCTCAGCATCTCCAGAGTTTGGGCAAAAGCCTCGGGATGTAAACAGTTCCAGCCCTTGCTCACCACCCGGGTGAATTCTTTCCTCTTGATCCCCTTTGGCTATGCATTTAAAATAAATTTTACATGTTACATTCAGCATTTTAACTGTAATTGTGTGGGGGTGTCCGTCAGGGTTCATAGTCTGTCATGCTCTTAAAAATAAGAGTCCATCTGTCCCCATTTCGACGTTTGTTTTCGATGGCTACAGTTGCTTAGCCTCCAGTCCTAGATTTGCTCACTGTCCCTTTACCACGCGCACTAAAATATGAAGATGAGCCCACAGTTAATCTCTCAGTGACTCTGTAGTGCTCTTAGGACAGTCTAAACCCCTGCGATGCCGTAGGAGGCTCAGCACGATTGTTCCCGGTCTCCCTCCCCCACCCTTCAGCCTTCATGCAGATTTCGTGCAGTCACAGCCCTCAGTTTCCCCAACACACACTGCTTCTCTCACTCATGTGCACCGTCCCTCTGCCTGGGCTCCACTCCCCTCTCCCCGGCCTTCTCCCAGATTCCTACTAGTACCCTTCAAAACTCACTTCAGACGTCACTTCCTTCTCGAAGCATTTTCTGACCCACACCCTTGCCTGTCAGGAAAACATAACTAGGCACCTCTCGCCTCTACTTCTTAACATAACGATTACAGCAATTATCACGCAAGGTGCTGATCAATGATTGCATTATCAGGTCTGCTGCTAGCCTGGGAACCGTCTGAGAAAAGGGACTCTTTTGTGCTGCACACCCAGCCTTCAGCACAGCGCCAGACACCTGGATGGTGCTAACTGAATGTCTGTGGAATGGATAAGTGAATCAGGCGGGCACGACTATACTTAAAAGTTTGGGGAAACTGACGAGGAAGACTCATTCTAAAGGTTAACTGTGTGTGTGTGTGTGGGGGGGGGGGTTCAGATTCTCTGCTCTTTAAAATTATGCCTACTTTTCTGACTTCCCAGCAATAAAGAAACCTGAGTGCTAACTTTCCATTCACTTTGCCCTATAGAGTTTGAAATGCCTGACTTATTACCATCCTACCCCACATGCCTCTGGAGCCAGATTAATACGGGAAAGTGCTCCATTCACTTAGGAAGCCTTTAAGTCACAGTCGTCTGAGAATCAATCGCTTTGTCTTTTTACCATCATTTTCTCTGGCACAATCAATTTGCATTTCTGAAGAACCCTCAAACAAAAACGCAAGATACAGCTGAGAGATTATTTTTTGAGAAACAAACATTTTTAAACATGATGAGACTGAAGCTTTGAGTTTGATTCTTTTCTATGGAACAAAGAGATAACTAGCTGTTAGGGTCTCGGCCTAACTCTTCTCAATATTTTGAAAAGAGAATTCTCATTCTCTTGATGAATATCCTTTTTCCCCCCCAAGATATATATTTTAAAGAACGCCAGTTTAGCGAATGATCGAGGCACATCCGATTTGGACAGGAGACCATATACATTATAGTCATCAACAGACAACGGAATAAACGCTCTATGAGGCTATACAATGTGACGTGTTCCAACAGCTTTCGGTATTAGTGTATTTAGTGGAATGTTACCTTAAAAATGCCAGGGTCTTCAGAAAAACACACTTTGTGATGTGTCTACAAATATCCTTGTCTGAACATACACACACAGACCTCCTCCTGCCCCAACACACACATGTGGGCAACGGAATTAGAATTCTGATGGCTGTTTTTCTCGAAATTTAAACCTCAGCCATTAGTATTTTAAAGTCATTTCTAGTCTATTTCCAGTTTGAGCTGAGTCCATCACAAAAACACTGTGAGAAAGGAAACAAACTGCATAGATTCCATTTGGCAGATCAGGGGCCTGTAAGATCGGACTGTGGTTCAGCCTCTGGCGCCATCAGTTGGGCTCCAAATCAAAAGCTGTGGAAGGAGGTAATTAGCAGGGACGCTAGACCTCAGCTGGCAACGGCAGGCCTCTGACAGCCACTGGGAGAGTGGGTGGGAAGGGGTTCAGAAACGTTCACTGAAATAACACCGCTCCTCAGAATGGATGACTGCAATTACAGGGCTGCTGGCGAGGGGGAAGTTAACTTTGATTGATACGCACATTGACACCTTTGTTAGTTACGGTGTCAGCATTGAAGTAGAGAGTTCCCTTTTCAGCAAGGACAGTCGTTATGGCTTCTCGTTCAGTGAGGAGAGGGGAGTGGAGGCAACATCTTCTAACCCGCTCGGGGAAGGTAAAAGGGTAACGTGACCTGGGCACGGGGACCACCAACAATTCCTGGTGAAAAAGGGAGCATTTCTCCGGCCCACTCGTTCCTGCTGAAATTAAATCAAGGAGAGGCACACTGCCAAAGCAATGAAAATATAATTTATGAAGGTCACATTCAGAGGACTGAATCTTGCCTGCCCAGGCTGTTGATTTCTTAAACCTGAGTGTTAAACGGAAAGGAATGGGCTCCGTGGAAGCCACTCGAGTTGGCTGTGGACGTGATCGTTTACAGATGAAGGCGAAGCAGGCCCGAAGCGAACAGAAGATGAGAAAACTGTGCTCCAAACTGACCAGCTGAAGGAAAGTTTATATTTTAAAAAAACAATCACTTGGTCAGTGAGTCATGGGGAAGGAATTCTTAAGCCTTCTTCAGGGAAACCCCAGTAAATAACATGTATAATAAAATGGAGATGTGTTGTCTGTTTGGTTGGGCCGTTTGGTCCACATAATAAACCTTTTGGCAAAAAAAGGCACAGTCTGAACACAATTCTCTCTGGGAAACCCCCAAACGGCAGGAACTACTGTGGCTGCCTCACAGTTTTGCAGAATATTTTGTATCTCAGACTTACATGTGAAATAAAAACTTGGAAGAAATGTGGAAAAAAATCTGCTTTTTGTTATAGGGTTGAGGATTTTGCCGTCGGTGGCTTCCATGATTCACGCGGCACTCCGCTCTGCTGAAACTCAAAACCACACAGCAGAAAAAGCAACCCTGGTTCGGGTTAAGTCTTCCCGCTTTGTCCCTAGGAGAACCAGGTTCCCTAAGTGTGCCCCACACGACACACAAGAGAAATGAATGAAAACGTCTCGGCCTGCATCGACTTACTGGAATATGGTGTAAATCAAATACTTTAAAAGAGATCTGGAATTCTACTTTTTTTTTTCCCCCTAGTGTGGGGTTTGACTGACATAATCTGTAACAGTTTCAGTTCCTCTCTTTTTTTAATTAGCAAAAGCTTTTGGAATTTTGTTGTTTTTGGTCTCTAAGAACATCATGCAAAAGAAAAAAAAAAAAGAGGCTGAGCAAAATAAAATGTGCTTCTAACTGATTAAAGAAAGCCCTGTTTGCTGGGGATGGGAATGGTCAGAGTTCTCTATTCCCTATTCCCTAGCCCCTACCCAGAATGCTTTGTCAAAGCCACACGGTGTCTAATCAGCACGTCTTTAGATTATTTTATGTTAATTAAAATTATGGTCGGTTTTAGAGGTTAATGTATACATGTGCTGTGGCATCAAAGGCTTCCCAGATTACCGGCTGAGCTCGCCTGCCCTGGGCAGGCCTGAACTGTGATAAAACTGACCACATTAAACCAAGTTTATTGCTGTGGAGCTTTTTTGCAGGTTTCTTAAAGAATTTACCATTTTAAAACGCTCGTTTGAGATTCCCCCCAAAAAAGGTAAGGAAAACAAAGAAGAAACGTAAAAGGACAAGAACAAAGGAATGGTTCATATCAGGGGGAAAAAAAGATGACAAAAAAACAGTGTTACAGATACTGAGGACCTGAATAAGGCAAAGAATAAGACTGTGATAGAGCATAACTTTTACAACCTGCCTGCTTCTTCTCTATTTAAATACTGAAATGTTTCAGTGCATTGATTTAGTGAGAGAGAAAAAATCAGCGAAAAGTGATTAATGCTGTTTATTCCAATTTACTCCTCACTTTGTGTCACGCAGGCGGTAAAGCTCGCTCGATGCTGGCCAGTGGCCGTCATTAGGAGAAGCTTTAGCATTCGGAATAAACCCTGGTGGCCACAGCTGCAGCGGCGCCCAGTGGGAGCTGGGCCGGGCACAGGTCTGGGAGACAGGAACCAGCAACGGGGACAGAATGGTGCTGCCCCTGGGGAGGACAGGCTGTCAACCCTCCACGAGTCAGCCTACGTCTGATCCTGATGACACGCCAAGTTCCCAGACTGAATCTAATGTGGAAGATGGAGAAGGGTGCGTTTTTCATTGACATCACCTATTCCTTAAAACTCCGTTTCCGGCGCTCATTCCTTGACTGCTGTGAGAATCTCCCGACGCGTCTCCGGGCTCCCATTACATGTGTCCTGCACTCTGCTGCTAGACTAAACAGTCTGAGACGCCACTCTGACCTTTCACAGCTCTCCACGGCACAGGACGAGGTACATTATCCTCGGTGCACCAGTCCCCGCCTGCTGCTTAGACATAAGTCCCACCGGGCCTGACCTCAATGAGTCAGGTGACAGCCACTAGGATGCCCTCCCCACGTCCCCACACACTGCCGGGTGCTTCTGCGAGCCACTGGGGCCTGAACACATCTTTATTAGCTTTTTTTACACGTTTCTCTGAGACAGGGAGCTTCTTGAGACAGAAATGGATGACGTAGTGATTTTGGTATTCTTGGCCTCGAGCAAGTGCTCAATAAAGGCGTGCTGAACTGAACTGAGGTGAAATGAGAGGAACGATAGATGACATCAAACTCCAACACAGGACAAGCAGGGGTGAAGCATGAAAGAAGGCTGGCTCTCATGTCGCTGTCACCTGTCAGAGACGGGGGATGGCCGGGAAAGCCAGGCAAGTGCCCTGGCTCCTGGAGTCGGGGTGGGAAGGGCGGCTCGGGAGGCCATTGCCTTCAAACACCGCTGAGCAGCAAGTGTCTGTCGCACCCATGGGAGCTTTGACCCCTACGCATAGCGTGGCAAGACCTGTTTCAATCAGGGGCATTTGGATGGAGCAGATCACGTGGCAGGCCAGGACGCCACTGATTTCTCAGCGGACGACTGCCTGGAGCCGATAACATGGCAAGGGCAAGAGTGATCAGCAGAGCTGAGGTTTATAAGGCAGGAGAAGCCAATGCAACTGCGTTAGACACAGACGGGCGTGAAAAGGTGGGAATCAATAGCACAGTTTGGGTAGAAATTTTCAAGCATAGCATCGCCCTGTCCCTCAGGGGCAGCAAATGTAAACGTTCAGTACCATGAGAAGGCGGGCAGGAAATGAGTACAAGGTGGACTCCAAAATGACCCCAGGACCAGAATCGTGTCGTGCACGGCGACAAGTAACCCATTCTCACACCAAAATATTCCACGAGCAGAGTTTATCATCGATTCTCCTTTAGAAGTGATCAAACCACATTTTTCTATTTAGACAAACAAGTGTCAGTGAGCACGACGGTCAGACCTGGCAGGGTGCGAAGTATGGAATTAAATCACCAAAGAGGGAAAGCGTGAACATGCCTCTCAACAAGTCAATATTATTCAGAAGAATAGCTCTAAGAAGCAAAAAGGTATAAAGAGAGAAAGAGAAAGAAAATGGAAACTATGAACCTGTACAAACAAACTTTCTACTATTTATATGTGTCGAGTCCAGATCCACTTTCTCTCCGGATTCACAGCCAAAGCGAAGGAAGCACCGGTGACACACTCCGGCTCATCTGGAAAACTCCCTGGAAGTTCTCAGAGTTCCTCAGCACAAACACACACAAAGAGCTATGGTGATGACTTCCTGCACAAACAAACATACACGGACGAGGGAGCTGGTCCGAGCTGTGGGGGCACGCCCGGTGGCCTGTGGCTGCTCTGATCCCGAGCCATGAAGAAATGTATGAACTCTCTCTTGATCTTCCTTCTAGCCTGGGGGTTGCCAGCAGTCGTTCTCCACGAGAGAGCGAAATGCCTCCCCCATCCGTGTCAGAGCCGCGAACAGGATCCACGCGCAGGCTCCCAGCTACTGGCAAAATGACCCAAGATGCTCACAGCTCACAGGGACCCTGGCAGGCGTCACTGATGGCTAGATTTCTGGTAAACCTGATCCAGGGCGAGATTCTGAAAATTGCATCGATCTACCCTACAGTAAAATCAAAGGCTATGGCTGTAAAATCTTCGAAGGTGACAGATGAGAGATGCTCATCATTTTTGGATCTTATATTGTGGCTGTTATTAATCTCTAGAGTGGCAATTCCAAAATTGAGATGTTATCAAAATTACCCTGGCAGCTTGCTTACAATGCATGTTCACGGAAGCCACCCTTGGAAATTCAGAAGACCTGGGGGTGGCCCAGGGGTTTGCATTTCTAACAAGCAACTCGGTCAGTCCTACACAGGTCAGAGGGCACGCACGGGAGCCCCAGAGCTGGAGGCTGTTCCTAGTCCTTTCGTTTGCTGTATAAGAGTCTTCACCACTGAACACTGATGCTACAAGAGGCTGACAGGCGTTGATTAAAAATCGGGGTTGGGAGGTGTTATTTGATAAAGTAAGTTCAAGAAAGCAGTGTCAAACACACCTACATGTCGCTTTATCCCAGTACGCTCAATTAAAAAAAAAAAATGCTAACATACTCTGTGTCTCTAACCAGAAGGAAGATAAAGAATACAGAATATCCCAAACATTTCTGATCATCCACTCTCCTTTTTCTTTAAATAGGCTAAGCATACTTTGGAAATTGCTGCTATATAGAACTTTTATGTAAGAAAATACATATAAGCACAGAACGACTGAGGAGGAGGATCTGTAAAACCTGGATGGAAATGGTCCTCGTAGGGCACAGGAGAACAGCCTGGGGCAAAGGCCCCGGGTGTGAACTCATTCTGAATTTAAAAGCCAAGCTATGGCTCAGCCTTAGGGCGATGCCTGAGGTGATAACAAAGAGCAAAGACCTTGGTTCGAAGCAGGTATGTGGAGAATGCACGAGCAGGGGACTGGGTGTCAGAACCACCCCCGGGTCCAGAACTGTGGCACTTTAACAAAACTTAAAAGACCACGAGAGTACAAAAACTGATGGCACTGAAGACAGCCCACGCCTTTTGAGAATCTCCTTCGTTCCCGGCACCGTTCTACACACATCGCAAGCAGCATCAGCTCATTCGGTCTTGTGAGGGAGAGCATGAATCTGCACTGAACGAATGAGGAGGGGCTCAGAGTCACTTGCGCCATGTCACCCAGCTAGTGCATGGCAGAGCCTGGATCTGAGCTCAGACTGCAGCAGGAAACCTCTGTGCTTCTTTGTCCCTTGAACCAGAAGTGTCGGCAGGTTTCTGGGTAGAGGAGACTATCTGAGCGGCAGGGATTTATTTTTTTAAGAGAAAGGCAAACGACCAAATTGGCGAGGATTAAATAAGAAGGTAAAAGACTGTAATACTCATTGTAGGTTATGATGAGGTGAGATGTTAGAATGTGCTTGCTCTAGCTTTAAGGAAAGCAATGTGGTGATATAAATCAACACTGTGTAATTATTCATTCCCTTTGATACCAATTCCTCTTCTACAAATCTAGCCTAAGAAAATAAGCAGAAATGTATATGAAAAATTAGGCACATAGATGATTACTCTAAATTTACATGTAACAATAAAAATTAGATTGAAAGTGAGTACATATATTAGAAAGTACATAAACTCTAGATTCAAAGAAATTAAATCAAATCCTGGTTCATTCACGTGTTACACATGTGATCTTTGGGTAGTTAGCTAACCTCACTGAATCTCGTGTTCTTCACCTCTAGAATGCAGAAAATGACATTTATAGCAGGGATACTCAACAGCAGTACTGTTGACAGTTGCACAGGTGACTGTTTGTAGTGGGGGCTGTCCCAGGCCTTACAGGATGTTTAGCAGCATCCTTGGCCTCTACCCACTTGATGCCAGTAGCTCCTTCATCCCAGCTGTGACAGTCAAAACTGTCTCCAGACATTGCCAAACGTCCTTAGTGTGAGAACCACCATCTTGCAGAATTGTTGTGAGGATTAAAAGAGTGAATTTAAAGATATTTACTTAATGGCGAAGGGAAAAGAGAAATAAACGGTTTTTGAATGGGAGGCCAGCTAGAAAAAAGGAAAAAGTGTGTGTGTGTGTGTGTGTGTGTGTGTGTGTGTGTGTGTGTGTGTAATATGTATACAAGCAAAGGAGAAATGGCCAGGAAAAAAGAATGAAAATCTAAGAGCACGGAAGCAACCGATAAAGCCAAACCCTAAACACATGCCGGAGAGACGGCACTCCAAAAAGCGCAGCCGCCCCTGACCTGGGCGTGCAGAGGAAGCGTGAGCACACGGCGCGATCGAGGGACTGCCTTGCTACGGAAATGTCACGATCTACTTTGGAAAAGATTAAGATGCGCCGAGTTCTTGTCCCCGTGGCATTGCATGTTGGAAGAGCTGGGAGTAAACTCCTGTCAGGTCTAAGTTACACACACTGGGAGAAAGCCGGACCGTTCTATTCGCTGGCATCTCACTGTGCAGCCCTGACGGGCGAGGCATGTGAACAGTCTGGCGACGTAAGTTTCAACATCCACAGGGGAACTGGTCTCAGTGACTTCGGGCAAGTCGATCAGGAGACCAGGTTAGCGACTAGACCCTTGGTGACCCTGCCACGACCTTTCCCCTCTCTAGTCCTACTTTTCCGATTTCCCTCCTTTGCACTGTCACCTACTTCTCCCCTCGAAACGCTACACCTAAGTTCACAGTTTCTTCCATTGTTTATATTCGTTTACTGGATCGTTCCAGAACCGCGTACTCACTGCCTATTGTGTCCCGGGGCCTAGAGACGGGATAAGCTACCGAACCGCAGGGGAGGTCTGGTCTTCAATGAGCCTGAAGGACAGGTAAGGAGGTGGACAATCAACAAATAATAAATCAATAAGCAGATACAAGTTACCAATACACAAAACGCCTTTCTGCCAAATCCACACCTGCCGCCTGCCTCCCAGCACTAAACGCTCTTCCACCTCGTGTGTGTGTGTGTGTGTGTGTGTGTGTGTGTGTGTGTGTGTGTGCGCGCGCGCGCGTGTATGTGCCTGTCCTCCAGCCAGCCTGTCTGGGAAGCCACTGGCCTCTCCCATCTTTGTTCAAAGGCCCATTCTGGGACCACGATCACCATGCATTTTATCATCGGAGCTGCAGTTTAGAGATCCCACGCTCCAATGCGGTATCAGCATCCCGCAGACCTATCCTGTACATTTTACACTCTTGTACCTCTGTAATTCATCTTCATTATGATCCTCTCAGCAAGTCACGGGAGTTGGAAATGTTAAAATGTTAATAGCCTTCACAAGACTTGGCATTTACATGACTTCAGCAATTTTTTCACATTTGAAGAAAATAGAAGTACCAAAGTTTATGGTTTTATGTGTTAAAAAAAAAAAAAACCAACCCTCTACCTCTAAATGGCTCGGTGAATTGACGTGGGTGGTTTTATCTTGGGGTCTACATGTCTTGGCCATCTTAAAGTGCCTTTGAAAAAAAAAACTGATTGGCAGACGATACATTCCATACTTTAGTCAAGAAAATTTTCTTTCAGACAATCTGTGAGTCCAACAGTTGGGCCATGTGGAATGGGAAGAATGAAATGTTTAGGTTGGAACATTAGAAAAATTTTTCTTGATAAAGACTCATATTTTCAACTGTACCTTACTAAGTCTATTTTTATTTCTCGTTCTAATGCTTAAATATAGAAAGATATTGACTCCTTTTAGTTTTCATAGCATTCCAATTTTGAAATAGGCTTTCAGTGGAAGCACTAAAAATTACCCAAATTTATAAAAATTGGGTTTTTCTTATTTAATGAAAGACATATGGCTACAAAACAGTTCTTTGTAACACCCACAGTCCCTTACCTTGTACCCCCTCATCCAAGTATACAAGCCCGAGTTTGAAAATCTTTTCAGTTGCTGTCATACTTTCCGAGGCAAACCATCAAACCAATGGGCAGGAAATATTTCTCATGAGCAGCAGATACTGCTAAAGCATAAAGGAGAGCGTGGACAGCATCAGACAGAGTTTGCAGTCTGAACGGATTCTAGTTCCTCAGCTGATCCTAAGTGAATTGGGCTCAGCTGATGAGGGTCTTCGGTTGGAACCGTCATACGTTTGCGTACTTATTTCAAGCTAGGTCAGGGTTCATCGACCTTGACATTGACACATGTGACCGGGTAATTCTTTATCGTGGAGGTTATGTTGTAATTAATAGGATACTGGCTTCCACCCACTGGGTTCCAGCAGTACCCCTGGCAATCAGAAATATCTCCAGGCAGCACCAAATGTCCACAGGGAGTTGAGAACCAAGGATCTAAGTGGAAACAGAACTTTTTTTTTTTCAGTTTCTTACTGGAGGGAATAATTGTATAGTGATAGAAGAATTTCAATAAGCTGGTCCTTTTTTAAAGTTCCATTTTGCTCTTTGCATCCAATTGTCCTTTTTTTTTTTTTTTGGCCTAATTCCTTGAAGTGTTACCAGTTATTCTCTTTGAAGCCATGTGACATAAAATGAGAAAATTTATGAGACTAGTGGCTAGTTACTTCAAAGAGAACAATAAAAATGTCCCAATCAAAATTTTTCTTCAATTAAACCTTGGTCAATAATAATTTATGTGGAAGAATGTGTGTTGTCATTATGTAATGGGTCTTTAAAATCCCACTTGTTATCCAATTAGATATCCCTAAATAACACTAGCCTTTTCTATTTTAGGGCTGAGTCGTTGGCAGGCAACAAAATATATTTTCTGAATCTTTATTTAAATGCTAATTTGTTTTCTTTTTTAGAACTTTTTTTTCCTACTACATTCTGCTTATCCCAATAATGAAAAGAAATGAATTCCTAACTCTGGACTAAAATAATATACATACAGTGGAGGCAAACAAAATGAAAATGCTTTAGAAAAAGAATAGTTGTAAGTTAAAATATGCTAGTTCTCCTTGTAGTTTCTTACATACTAAAGAGTCCCAAATAAGTGACTTATTTTGAGTTCTTTTCTGAAATACTTGTCTAGGGGTGCCATTCATTCAGACAGTTTAATTTTTAATAGACAAATATTAATGAAGTAAGTATTATTACAACTGGAATCAAGCATAATTCACCTGGCCTTCTAGCTTCCTACAAAGTGTCTCATACTCACTTGTTCAGTCTACTTAAAAGTTACTACTCCCTCCTCAACTCCCCCATCCAACACACATTTCTTGTACAAAAATTTTTCTTAAAAATTTTTCTTACCTTAGTGGATTTCTAAGTTTATAAAAATAATACACGAGCACAGAAATAACTAAGTTCATACATGGATGTTTAAAGAAGTTAGAAACAACCCCTGACTTTTCTTCCAACCTATTTCCTACACCTTTATGTATGCTCAAACACATACAGAAATGTGTGAGTGTACGCATATGCACACACACACACACACACACACACACACACACACACACACGACTGTTCTTTCTCAGTCTCCTTTGCATACAAAAAAATATCTAAAATACAGCAAGAGAAAATACGTCCAAAAGCTGTGATGTAAGACATAATTATTGTCATTACTTCTCATTACCTAGAATGAAGTCACTCCTTTTTGGACACATGAGAGGAAATAAAATAGAAATAAGTCCCTCTTCTGTCACCCACTGTGAGCCTTCTGAGCCGCAGAGCGATTCTTGCCTTTTGAGAGCGTCAATCTGCCAAGACTAATAACTTTGGGAACATAATATAGATTCCAATTTGCTTCTCGGAGGTTTCTGCTTCCAATCGAACTGTCTTTTCCTCCAACTGATTGCAGCCGGGGGTCCAGAAACTGGGCATTAGCAATGCTCTTTTAAGACTGGATCGCCAAAAAAAGAACCAAAGGTTTACTGGCGTTGCCATGACTGAGACAGAGAGTTCATTTTTATACGCACATGGAACTAAAATGACACTTTGAGGCCAGTGAGTTTTTATCCTTTCTTCTTAACTTTAATGATATTCTTATTGGGTTATAGGTAAATTAAGTGAACCAGATAGACTCGCCTTCCATCCCAAGAAAATACATTTGCTAAACTTCTCTAAGAAAATCAGGGAAAGTATATACATTATTCAAAGAAAATAAATAACCCTAATTGAGCTGACTGGACCTAAACTGCTTAGAATGTTGACTTTCTCTCGTGCGGTTTAAAATACTAGAGGGGAAATGTACACGATGACGCTGCACTGTCTGCCTCCTCCATCTGCCGAGATTGTGACACACATCACCTACGAGGCACTCCAGGTCTGACGGTGGGTTTTCCGTGTCTGTCTATATCCTCTCACCTATGACCAAGGACAGGAATGTAGGAGCGGAAAGTCTGGCATCAGAGGCAAGACGAATTAACATGGATTTAACATCTGTGCTCTTCGGTGTAATATATTTCGGGGACGTTTGATTTGGCACACTCTACCTTTGCAAACGACGGCTGGAACCCAGTGGATCACCAGAATCAGCACTCCAGGCAATAACTACTTTCCCCACTAACGGAGGCTGACAATGTCCACTTGTCTTGCCGAATGTGTTGGAAAATTGCTTGACAAAGTACTTTTTAACTGTTGTAAAAACAGGTGTTTAAATCTGGTTTTCCTTCCCTCTTTTTTTTTTCTCTCACAGGTCAAACCCCTCCAATATGTATATGTCTATTGCATTTAACCTAACTATAACTTAATAAAGACTCAGTTATTTTTAAATTATTTTTTAGCATGTTTGGGTTTTATTTATTCTTTTCAAATACTTCTCTCCAATCAAGGCAGTCAACTAGTTTGAAAAGGTCAAAGGCAAGTAAAGTGACAGTAAATATCTCTTTCAAAGGTAATAAAAACTTTGTAAAGGAAGAGATTAAATATACTTTTAACCCATGATGTAGAATTTTTTTGAGCATTAGTTTCTGAACCTAGGATTCCTTTAAGTTTTTATTTGTGTTTCTGTACTAACATCATTAAGAAACTTGAGAGCTTTGTTATAGCATTTTATTCCTTATATTTAAAATTTTCCTCTACCTTTAATTTGCCTAACTTAACATCAAAGATATTTACAACTCAAACTTTTTAATAAAGAAAAGTAGAAGTCTACTGAAAGAGGGCATCACATTCAAGAAGGAAATGACAAAACATGGAGGTTACTTTTTGCCTGAAGGCCTCGGTTCTGAAAATGACACTCAATTTGTGCTCAAACAATTAAAAAACGCCAACTCCCTGTTACAGTAGACATTTGTCCACTTCCCCGAATCTGACTCAGGAAGGCCTCGGTTCTGGTCTTCCTCATGAAAACGCTGGCATGGGGTCCCCGGTCCAGGGGAACACCTCCAGGAAGGAGACAGACTCGGCCCTAAGCATCTCAGGTATCGCCGTGCAAACAGAAACACGTTTTCAAAGGGGAAAAAAGCAATGGGCCTGCAAGCAAGACTGGCTCCCGGACTCCAAGTGTGGTCTCAGGGCAGAGAGCAGGTCACCTCTACTGCCCCTGAAAAAACAAGCAGCGGGTCATTCCATACACCTCAGGATACATGTGTGTGTGTGTGTGTGTGTGTGTGTATGCGCGCACGCACATGCACACTACACTCAGTGTATGTGGGAAGATTAACGCATTCATCCTCCCCATCTAAAGAAACAAATTGAGCGGGCTTCACTCTCTTATGTCTCGTTACTGTTATAACTAATAAAATGCCATTCACCAAATAACTGATTAGCCATTGCGAGTCTACAGTGAGTCCCCTAGTACAGCTGGCCCATGTATGTTGCAGGCAACAAGTCAGGGATGCTGTCTTGGGGATAACTCGGAACAAGCATTGCAGCATGAGAGGGAAAAAAGACTCTCATATTCTCCTTCTGAAGACTCCAGGTCTATGGCTCTGGAGACTGCACAGCTTGTATTGCAGTGGTCTCCATCTACACTGAAACTCTAGGCTGAAGGAAAACAGCGCTCAGACGTGCTAGTGTTTGTGAGTCGATGAGGCCGGCTCGCGCCAGGGTCCATGTCTGTATAACAATTATATTTTCAAAAGTATCAGCATGATATTTGTTTTGAAGACTATCACTTATTCATAACAAACAACTAAAAATTAAGGGCCGTAAATATCAGCACCTCCAAAATAGCCACTCTTTAATTAAAAATCAAGATCTTAAGCGCTTGCGTCTTTGGCACTCCAGCTGACACCCTACTGATGCCTCAGGGACTGGAGGCCCAAGTGTCTGCGTCATCCTGCAGGCACCCTCAATGAAGCGGCAGTTTAGAGATGTCAACTTTTATTGCCCATTGTATTACAATGAATTTAAAAATCAGTAAACTATTAAAGTGAACATTTTATTACTTAGAAGAACTCGATCGAGCAAGACACAGCACATGGGTGACTCCAGCTGTGGAGCAGTGTTTTCCTTTGGGAATTTCACAGATACCTCTAAGTCATCGGTGAATCACCAGGGAAAGAGGAAAATCATGAACGCTTCTCGGGTGGCTGAAGGGTTAGCACCTCCTCAGAATGTCAGCAGCGTGTTCCCCGATCTGCGTCATGCACGGACTTGCTACTAGCACACTCCCAATTAGCTCCGGGTGCTTAACGAACAAGCGAGAGATGAAGCCCAAGGCGGTGGAGACACAGACTCAGCGCAATGTAAGTGACGGGACTAGACGTCCCTCGTATGCAAAAGCTGAAACGCGTGATGTGGTCTAAGAACTAAAACACCCGTTCTTATTTCTATCCACACGTCGTATTCCAATAGTGGTCGTAGTAGAAACACTATCTTTTACTTCGTGAAAGAAACCTTGAATTAATTTCATAAGTTACCTGCTGTTTTAAAAAAGTGAACTCTCAGTGGGCTGAGTTCACCCCTTTGCTCCTTTACAAATGCCTGCCTCGTACTTGTCTTATTGTTAACTTTATTAAATATTATTACTTGGATCATAAACAGTTATATCAAAATATAAATTTATAAAGTGACACATTTTCAATTCCAGCCATCTACGCCAACTTATTCCATAATTGCACATTCCGTCCAATTAAACGGCAAGATTTCCCACATTTGTTTTACATTCTATACGTATGGCTTAGGAATAGCAATTCTGATGAATTCCAGCTGGTTGAAATATGCAGGCAGACCCTTATATAACAGATTCCTTTCCATTCTCATTGGATTCAATGAGGCATATTTTAAGTGGGCCACCTGGTAGGATGAAGCGCTATTAATTCTCCGTAGAGGAAATAAAAAACAATCCCCCTACTAAACTTAAGACCGTCTCCCCCGGTTCTGTCCCCATGACACAAGAAACAAGCGAGAAGCAGTTCTCATCTTTTGGAAAACTTGAATTAAAACTAAAGCAGCCTAGCAACCCCGTGGACCACTAAATCGCCCCTTTATCTATCACGACGACGTGAACATAATTTCCACCATTTGTGTACGTTGCCTGGTTTCAGAAGTCTCTCATGCACATTTCCGTCTCCCCTCCGTTCCCCACACCCTCCTGCTCCCGTCCAGCTGGAATACATCAAGGGCGCAGGAGCCAAGTCAAATGCTGACCCCACCCTCCTCCATCCATTTTAAGGCACCTTCAAAGGCGGAACGCTGATCTAACTCAATTTCACCGACAAAGCCAGCCATCCTGCGAGTTAAGACTCTGGTGTGGGGTTTTTATAACTGCACATTAACATGAGAGCTTTGACTTTTGGTCAAAACCTTCAGCTGTGCTGAGTTTCATCAGTTTGTTGTAGCCTTTCTGCCAAAGGGACCTCGTTATTAAATCTTCATGATCTTTGCTCTCAGTGTCTATCCCTTCCCTTATCATCCATCTCGACCTCTCTCAACTGCCCAATAACCAGTACTGAAGATATAATATTTCCCTTCCAAAACGTCGAAACAGAGCAGCCGTTAGGTAGTCTGAAGGCGTGTTTCCCCTGCCATTTGCACACCCTGTGTCGTTTGTGCACTGCCACAGACGACAGGTCACCCCAGCGTGCACAGAAACACTCCCGCCAAGACACACGCAGGAGGGAGCGGGGGCTGGAGAGAAACAGGGGCCGCAGCAAAACAAAGGACTTACTTTGTTGTTCCCCTGTGCGTGTAGCCGCAAGGAAAAAAAGAGAGAGAGAGAAATATGTTAACCATAAATTCGTTTTAAAATTATGAAGTATTTTTCATGCTAGATAGAGCACAATCAAAATAAATAATGTAACTTTTCACTGACATCCCAATCATATACATAGTCACCCTGAACTCATGGAGAGTCACAGAACCCACTGAGATGAAATGAAATCACACGTTTATAAGAGCAGAAAACGATGACTGAGATTTCCCCCCTCCCTTTTCACTCAGAACTCGGCGTGTGGGGGCCCTGGCCCCAAAAAGCCGGGGCTTGAACTGGTGGTACGTGAGCTGGGAGCATGGACAGCGAAGTGGGCAGTACGTCGACTTGCCCGTTCTGTACACGCCAGGCAGTGGAAAATTTCATAAGCCAATGCATTTTTAAACAAACACTGCATCCTTGGTTTCAGCGAAGGTGGGGCAGGGGGAGAGAGCACAGGAAAGGAGTGGGTGGTTCTGGGGAGACCAGCTAACAGCAATCCACCCTCCGTCCACCCCATTCCTTCATTTTGTAAATTATGAGTTTTGTCTTGGGCTGGCATGGGAGGCGAACACTGTATAGTGGGCATGTGGCCAACATAAACACTGGGCCACATTGAAGAAAATGGGTCTGGAAAGGTTAGTCACAAAAAAACGTAGTCATTTTTAAGTGGGACACTCTGGATAGAGACGCAGCAAGCAGCCAGCGATGGGCGGCAGGCAAATGGCCGTCTTATTTCAAGCTGGAGCTGCGAGAGTATGATTTATACCGAACAATTTAACTCACATATGGCTTGAAAAAATAAAACGGTGATTCATTACTCCCAGGGCCGCCCGAGTCCTCGCCAGGTCAGGCCCCGGGGGAGGCGGGATGGGATGTGGGCAGGGAACAGGTCTGGGCTCTCTCACGAGGGGGCCGGGAGGACTCGGAGCTGGAGGGAGGACAGTGTGCGTGTCTGCGGAGGATGCTGAGCGCAGGGCGGAGTGGCAGGCTGGGCCGGGGACCTGGCACTCGGGGTGAGGAGAGGCTGGGGAGAGGGAAGCAGCTCAGACAGAGATTGTCTGCAGAGCAGTGAGGCAAGGATCATGGGAGAGTGTGTTTTCTGGAAAACAATGTCGACGGGTGACTTGTAGGAAGTGTCTAATTCGAGGACCATCATGGCCATCATATTTAATAAATCAGAGATTTAAAGACACTGATAAAGCAGCGCAGAGGAGCAAATTGGCCTCTGCGCATGGCCACGGCATAACTGTCAACATCGCCGGCTTACGGGAGACATAAATGATGCTACGGGAACGAATGGCGAGGAAAGAAAGAGTCATTTGTAAAAAATGTGCCAACTGTTCAATAAAGTCAGAAAGACGCCCACAGGGAGTTTTATCACGAGTAAAATACTATTTTAGAGAATAATAGGATCCTCGTTCTCCGCAGAAGTGCAATATCGCTGAAAATACCTCAGACAGATGGAATTTATTGCATTCCACAGCAGTGCAGCTTTTGATGTAGCAAATAAGTTTTAGGAGTTCAACCAAGTATTTCTGCACACTAGGGAGTGACTGGCTTTCTTGCTCGATGGCAGATGGTTCTGTTTGTAGTGGCAACAGTGATGTCACAGAGTGGGGGCCCCTAATCCTTAGACGGGAGACGCGTACAGTGGAGGACGTGGCGTGGCTTTGTCGTGTCCTCCTTCCTTCGGTCACTTCCCCGTTGTCTGCTCTGAGAGAGGCACAGCCGTGATGGACAGGGGTTCAGACGCTTCATCATTCCCCACCACTGCTCTGTGCAGAGGCCGTCGAGGTTCCGGCCTACTGAAGAGTCCCTGAGACTCTTTGAACTGGTCAGGTAGCTGCTCTCAGCTCTGTGGGGAGCAACACCGAATGAGCCACGGATAAAGGGATGTGGAGCAGCGCTAAGCATCAGCCTCATGTTGCTAGATGACCGAATAAACACACGTGAGCGGCCAACACCGTATGGGGGTCCGTGACCATCCCTCATCTTCCCCTACAATGACAGAGACCCTCTCCCCTAATCGCCGTTTGCCCCAGAGGAGAGTTCGGTTTCAGAGGCTACCCAAAAGACTTCATTATAGGATGGTTTCAGCCCCCAAGGCAGCCCCCAAAACATTAATTACGACTGAGGGAATCCTGAATTCGGAGGTATAGTCAAATTACAGGGTGTTCCACGTCCTACTGACAATTTTTACGTCTTAAGAAGCCATACACTCTGCGGGAGACCATCTATTTAGATAGTTAACAGAAAGCTCATGAAATGTCCTGAGGTCTGTGACTTAACGAATATGCAAGGCTGAACTTGCGCCAAATTTCTTTCCAGGGCACGCATGCATCTTCAGCTGCCTCTTTGAGAGAACGAGCAGGACAGCACCCAAGGGCAGGCTTGGGGACCCTCCCTCCTGAATGGCTGATGGCGCCACTGATGCCCACTGGGCATGAACCGCCTAAGCGATTCAGCGTCCTCGGCCAGCAGCAGGGGGACTTCTTCTCATGCCAAATCCCACCGAGAATGTCCAAAGCAAAGGGAACTACAAAACTTGGGATCACAGCTTTATGGACACAGTGACGATTTTCAGCCACAATTATAATAAAGGCTACATGGCATTGAACATATTCGCTCGGTGGCAGGCACTGAGCTAGATGTGATAGTGATGGTCTTCATCTAATCTTATCAAATCACTCAGGGAAGGTGTCGTTTTGAGTTTAAAAAAGAATCAACAACTGGAGAGTTAAGTTGCCTGACCCACACAACTACCAAATGGAAGGGTCGAGATTGAAACGTGAGTGGGTGTGACTCAGAGTCCACCTCATCTCACTGCATGCACAACGTTCCAAAGAATTCAGAATTCCTTAATGTTTATGCACAATTTAAGTCACGTTGAAAGCCAACAAAACAGTGCCAGAAAAATCAGCCATTTGTTATATTATGTTCTTTAAATATTTAATCAACTGCATATTTTTTTGTATTTAAATTTATAGGAAAAGTTTATGTATGTGTCAGTAAAATAATCTCGTAAAAGTGCGTTGATCGTAGCCTATAACTACTGATACACACACGTCACGCACATAACTTTTTAAAAGTTAATTCCATTAGAAACATCTTTTACTTTGAAACTGTAAAATCTTATATGCTTATTTAACAATATAGAATTTTATACCAGTTATCATTTCGATTTAGTTACCAAAGAAAACAGAAACACGATTCTGCTAAATCCAAATTCAGATTTAAATATAGTTTTAAAATACTGTGGCCTGCTGGAAAAAGGTCTGGTGACGGGAAGGATGTCACATGGGCAGGTCAGCGAGGCCACGGGTGAGAACAAGGCCACCGGACACCGTGCACGGGAATGGAGTTGCTCTGTGGAGAGCCACAGCAGTCTCGTCACACTGCAGAGCACTCACGTGTGTACATCTCCCGCTCCCACTAGATGTGGAACTGCCATGAAGCAAGAATGGCATCTTTTTTATCCCTGAGTCTCTAGAACCCACCATAACAGTGATGAATGAAGGGAAGGAAGAAAGTGGGGGTAAAGGGTGGATGGGAGGAAGAAAAGGGAAAAAACTGTAGAAGACTCCAAGAGAAATGGCCTGAGACGGAGGAAAGGGAGAGCAGAGCATCACGGTGTGGGGACCTGCACGCATTCCATCACATGGACGCATTACATTGCACGGATGCGACAGAGAAAATACGATGGGAAAAAGCACGTCACAGAAAAGTACGCCACTGCAGCTGGAAAAAAATTGTCCAAAATAGCATTTCGTTCAAATTTGGATGATGGCTACTTATCTAAATGAAACCAAGCTTATGAAATTTCAAAAATTAATCAATGTAAATTTTTTTTCTAGCCAAAATAGAGGTGTCATGTGCAGAAGGCAAAACTTTTTGAGTCTAGACACATGTCCACGTATGACACTTAAAAGCTTCATTATCAGGGTAGAGACTGACAGATCTGCTCTTGACTCAATGGTTTATTGATATGAAAATGAAATAACACACCAGAATCCTAAAATTTTTCTCAGTGACAGACACTTGTTATTAGGGAAATCTGACTTCTTCATCAAATCTTTCTACATTAAAAATAACTGAACTTAAAGAATCCCTTCCCTCAAATCTAACTGTCCACAAAATGTGAAGTTTGGATACACATTCTCCTTCAATTGCTGTCAGTAGTTAGCTGCCATTTAGACATCTGGAAGCCAAGCAATCATGTAATAAAACCTGCGGAACTACACAGTGCATAAGAAATGCAAATATTGTTTATGATGAAAACTGAGAAAAGCAACGTTCAGGGCACGCTGCCAAGTTTAATTTCCTGTCATGTCTTTGGCATGTAGTAAAAAACGCCTTTGTCTCTGTCTCCCAATCGACTGAACCAAATGTGTGTTTCTAAACAAATAAAAATATTGTGAGAAGAATCAAAACAGATTGTGCAGGACAACTCTAGATTCACTTAACATTGAGCATCTTGTTAAAAAACAGCAAAAATTTCATTGTGCCTCTTCCTTGTGTAGCACTGTGGATATATGAAAACCCAGATTTATAGAAAGAGTTCCCTGAGGGACAGGTAATTCTGCTTTTCCAAGACAGCTCTTGCCTCGCGAGAGATGCATTGCACAATTCTTTACATAGCAAACTCGCCTAGTACATTTAACTTGCCAAAACCGTGACTTAAGGAAACATTTTTACAAACATTACAGTTGTATGTAAGGAACATACACACACACACACACACACACACATTATTTTATGTAACTAAGCATATCTGGAAGATAGAAACAGCATAAATATTTTACAGTCTCTTTGGGCTGTAATATGCACAGTGTTTTAGCTGTCTTTTCTACTTGTTAAATAAAGTAGTCAGTGATGAACATGATAATTATTATCATTATTATTATAAACAGAAATAGAGTGCTCACTCGTGCCCACACTGTTCTGTGCTTTTTCTGCATTGTCTCATGTAGTCCTGCCAACCAAGCTTTGGGGGACTTTTGTGATCTCCATTTCAGAAAGGGGAACCTTGAAACCTAAAAGGCTAGCTAACCGGCTCGAGATGTCACAGTTTATAGGGAGTGTCCGTAATTTCAATCTAGGTCATTTGACACTAAAGCTTGTGCTTGACTCACATTCTCTACTGCTTCTCACAAGACCCACAAATCATGATATTTAAAAAGGTGCATCTTACGTGAACTCAGTGGGCTCACGGTGCTCTCCTGGCTTCCCATATCACTCAGAATCCAACTCAAACAGACGCCTGCCACTTCCTCCAGGGCCTGCGAGACCTGCCCCAACCGCCCTCTTGGAAACTGGCAGCCACTTCTGTCCACCCTCCTCCTGTTCCAGACACACCTTCTCGCTGCTCTTCTGTGGAGGGAGCTGGCTTTGCACTTGCTAGTCCTCTGCCACCAATACGCCTCCGCAGACTGTCATATTGTACTGCCTCCCTTCCTTCAGCAGCCCGCGAACGTCAGGCCCTTGCTCACCTGCCCTCTGTCCCTTTAACTTACCTAATTTTTTATAGAACTTATCACCCTTTTAAACCACACTATATAATTATACGGTGACTAGTTCTCTTGTTAAATGTTTGTTCCTTGGTGGCAGGATGTCATCTCCCACCCCTGTATCACTGGTGCCTAAGAAGTTACCTGGCAAAAAAACACGTGCTCAACAGCTTCTTGTGGAATGAGTGAGTTATTAGGTATATACCCATTTTTAATACAGGATGTATGTAACATTACACATGCTACCACCAGTGGAGAGGGAAGAGTAATACGTAACGACTATAATTAACAAAAGCAGGGATTTTTAGAAGGATTTCTCATGTGTGGTCTTCGAGTGTTGATACCTGTGCACATATATATGTGCACAACTGATAAAAACTGGACAAGTGTGGAAACCACACTCAGATGCCTCTGTGCCCGGCGCCATGGGGACAGGGTCAGGTTCACCCTGTTTGGAGGGTGTATGGTGTGTGTGTAGGGGGCGTCATCTTACGTGCTAAGCAGATGAAGGTAAGGTGGGAGGGGGTCACGAGGCCTACGTGTGAGCTAAAATAACAGCAGTGAGGAGAACATTTTGGCACAAATCCTCAGTCCTTTACCCTGGAAGTCTGTTCAACGCCAGCGCAACCTCACAGACATGGTCGGTCTGACGTGTCCCCAGAGAGCCTTCGACTGTCCCGTGTTGTGCTCACATCTCAGACTTTCTCTTGAGAAGACTGTGTCCCTATCTGGGGCCTAGAAACAACCCGACTTGTACATGGCCAGCCCTAGAAACTGAGCTAGAGCCAAGGACGCAAGCGCCACAAGATCCTGCTGGCCTGGGTCCCCAGGGTTCCTGGGATAACCTGGACAGTGTGATGGCTTATGGGGAGCAGCGAGTGCGCAGCGGGGGCCCCTCAGCCTGCTGTCTGTGCAACGGTGTGTGTGCGGAGGCCAGGTCAGACGTCTGAAGTTCAAACCCAGCCCCATCTGCGCAGTGTTCTGTTTCCCAAGCACACGGATGGAAACTCTGTTTATCAACTGCCTGAGAGAAGCGTCTCAAAGACACTCAAAGTATATTAATAAAGATAAGTGGGAATAGCAATCTTTTTTTGTTCTTTCTCACTCACAATGACGTTAACAGAGTTTGAACACAGATACAGTTTTAGATCCAGGTACTATAGACGTAATGAAGGGAAGTAGATTTTTATCAACATAAGTACATTTTTAAGATAATGAAATAGTGTTATGATTAAAGATATATATAAGCAATTTCTATATGAAGTAAGTTATAAACTGCTTATTATAAACTATAAAAATTATGAAACAGCATATGAGGGAAAATAAAATTTTAAGTTAAAACAAGAAAACTCTCTCTTGGTCTGAGATTATATATATTGTGCTTAGTGGCAGAGTAGGGCATTTTCTTTAATATATACTGACAAACTTCTTAAAATAGAAATCTAATGGAGTGAAAGACATATAAGCAAAGTATCGGTTAAAACTATAAGTCAAAAGAGAACTGGTTTCTCCAGCATGCAGCAAGTAGAAGACACTTTTCCTAGAAATGGTTAATCATTTAAAAATAAGAGATGTATCCAACTCACTAGAGATTTGTCGGGATAAACTCCAGCTCTCAGCAGAGACGCCTTCCAGCTGTCCACATCCTCCTGTGAGTCGCACGCCAGCTCGAGGAAGCGATAGTCTTTGTATACATTCCTGGAGTTAAAAAAAAAATTGTGCTTTTAGTTTTGAACCAATTTCAAAATGATTTTAATATCACCGCAGACAATGATGATACAGATGGCAGTCCAGATAGCTAGTTCTCTCACAGCCACTGGAGAAAGATAAAAGCAATTCAGCATAATTAAAATAATTAGCAAATTCCTATGTGTATCTAATTAAAACCCCTCACATTAAAGCATCCAGTCACTTGTACTGCTAAGCAGTAAGAAGTAAAGGAAATACAAATGGTCTCGATGTCATACCCTGGGTGCCAACTGATAGGGGGCTGTCTCCAGGGGAGTGGGTTTGCTATTGCCCAGTAATTAGATCAATTTTCTGAAGATATTTTATAAGTCAATATGGCTTATAAAACTTTAAAATGCATGGCAATCATCTTATAAAACTAAAATACTATGCTAGATTCAAAACAGAAATGCTCATCAATATTCTGAAATGGAAAGAACTTTAACCAGTGTGGATCAGACTTAAATCAGTATTTAACTGGGACAATATTATAATTTTAAATTTATTTTCTAATAATAAACTAATACATAAGGTGTAATATGTGCCTGCTTGGAAAAAAAATGGAAAGCAGGTGAAAGTATAAAAATAGTGACAATCATCTATTTTTCACTATTTACCAATAACCTGAGCTCTTTATACTCTCGTTCGATGTGTTTTTCACAGTTGAGTTTCTATCTATCAATTCTGTGTCCTTTTCCACTTGCTATTAATCATAGTCATCAACTTATGCCACATCTTTATAAACTTCAAGTTCTAATGACAATATTTACTAATATAAATGTAGAGTCACTTACTTAATCTCCTAATATTAGACAAGTAATTTTCTTTCACAATCATCAATAACACTTAAATGAATATTTTTATCCTTAAGCCTTCGTCACATTTGCTACTGTTATTTTCTGAGGATAGAGTCCTATAAATAGAGTTACAGGATCAAAACCAGGATCATTTTTTAAGACACTGACACACATTCCCAGCCACCTTTTGAGAAAAGGTGATCTAGTGTAGACCGATACTAGCAGTGTACACGACTAGCGATCTTTTTCTCTTCTTATTCTCTCCCGAGGTCTCCCGTCTGCACCTAAGGACCTTGGTTCACACCTGCACGCGTCAGCTCACAGGTGTCTATCTCCGGTCCAGACCTGCCCCAGGGTCATAGCACCTGTCGGCCTCTGCACTCGCGGGTCTCACAGGCACCTTGCATGAACGGCCAACTTGGTGATTCCTACCTTGGCTTCCCCACTTCATGCAGCAGCAGTGAAATCCAGATGCTCTCGGGGCATCTGACACACCTTCCACTCTCTCACACTCCTCTCCCATTCTACCACCTCAGAGCACACTCCCTGAGTACTGACCACCACCTTATTACCTTCTCTCTCTCGGACGATTACGACAGCCCCCTCGATGGTCTCCCAGCATCCCATGTCCCCTTTAACTTTGTCCTCACTGAATCGCCATCATGTTCTTAAAATGTGAATCGAGTGTTTTCGCCCCAGCATAAAACACTAATAGCTACCTGCTTTGGGGACCAGACCATATGCCCGATGACACGATGGCCCACCAAGCCCTGCCTGGCCCGGTCCACCATCGCCTCCCTCTCCACTTTCTTTCCACATGCCGCTCGCCCTCGCCCTGTCTGCTCCAGCCACACTGGCCTTCTTCCTCCTGCATGCCATGCTCACTCCCGAGGTCTCTGGATGCTCTGCTCTCTCTGCCTGCAGCTCTCCTTCCTCCCCTCATCGCACAGTTAACTCCTGCTCCTTCTTGGGACCTGAGCCCCGTCTGTCATCGCGTCCTCAGACATCACTTCCCTGCCACCTCTACAAGTCAGCTCCTCCCTCAGAGATGTTTCATATTTACTCGTCCTTCATAGCACGAATTACACGTGTTTACAGAATTGTGTGTGAGCTCTTTTTCCTCTCTTTCTTATCATTTGATAATGGCCATCTTCCCAACTAGCCCATAAAAAACATTAGGACAAAGATTGTGTCTTTTTTAAGCTCATCATTATATCCCCTGGGGATTCTGGGAAATTGTAATCATGTTTATTTCTTTCCATAACTATATGCTTTAGTTTTGTCATTTTGACATATGCTTTAAAAAAAATTCTCTTTACTGTTTCCTTTGGGTAGCGTGAGAAATGAACTATCTTTTTTTGTTCCTATATTGTTTAGTGGTTTTCAGGTCTATGGGTAAATAATTATTTTTAAGTTTTTCAAATAATTCTTAAATTCCTTTTTGTATATATGCAATTCAGGAATTCTTCAACATGTCAGGAATAAAATTATAATTCCAGATGTATTGAAGAATTTAGAAGTTTTTACTTTCTGCCACTTTTCTCATGACTAGTGCTTATCTATCTAAAAATATTGACCTAGAATATTATTTCTGAACTATTGTTTTCAGACATCCAATAAAGTCTCCTTTTGTTCTTTTTCTTTGTCTATTTTTTACTTTTATATTCAATTCTGTTACATTTAAGCAATTATTTAGATGAAACTCTATATGTTTAACTTGAATAAATACTTATCATGATGCATTTTATGCCTGGACTTCCCCATTTGTAAGTTCTTACTGGGACTCATTTTTATGAATTGGACTCAAAGTAGAGCTGGCTATCCGGATATCTGATTGACACCATATCCACATTTCTCACGTTGATTCAGTAAAGAAGCGTAGAAGTTTCTTTTTGTTGTTTTCCTGTCGAGCCCATTTTTCTTAACCGGGATAAACTATGCACAGCCGCTCACAGAATTTCAATCTGGTTCACTCCATCAGTCTCGTGAAAGGCAAAATGACATTGCTACTTTCCAGGGCTTCTGAGACTTTCCATCTCTGTTGTGTATGATTTTTTTGGACATAGCTATGGATGGATAAGAAGAGAAATCATCTCATTTAATCTTCATAGAAACCCTGTAAAGTTGGTAACAGAGCTGTTTTACAGCTGAGCACAGTGAAATGTAGGGAGATTTGGTGACTTTTCCAGGGTGACACGACTAACATGGGACCCTCTGGCCTACCACAGCCTTTGGCACATGGCCTCCCTAAAAGAAATTTCTTGTTGAATGAATAAATAAATAAATGAATAAAAGAACTATGGGATGAACTTGGGCTGTGCTTAGCTTTAAAACCACCTCTAATCATTTTTGACTGGATCCTTAACTTTCTACAGAAAAACCTAAGATAAAAAGTTTGAAGGGACACAAATCACAAAAGCAGAACGAGTCATTTTAATTAAAAGTGGGACATATTTAAAAGAAATATATTCTCCACCTATGAAAGTTCATCATTAGAAAACTTTAAAGCTTGTGTCTTCGCTACGGAGCAGAAAGTGTAATAGATTATCTTGATGGAATCAAAATTCATCAGTGTTTAATTATCCAATCACTCCCGATCGTAGCTTTAGCTATCACTTAGGCCCCATTTGAGGTGTTTACTGCTCAGTCCAAGTTACTTTAAGTTGTAAAGGTGGGGAAGGCAGAGCTGAACCGACGCCACGGGGAGTTCTGGCCAGCTGGCAGGCGCCCCAAGTAGAAAGGGTACAGACGTTCCACATTCTCTAAGCAGATCTGAAGAATTCAGCTCTGGCCCATTCCCACTGACCTTTCTCCAGAGTATTTTCTTTCAGGGGCTCTTCACATGGAAAATTTTAATTCCCTCCCCCAACCCCCCCAAAAAGGAAAGCCAAATTCTTGAGAGGGAAAATAATTATCTGAAACACTAGAAGAGGGGCAAAGGCTTCTGGTGGCTTTGGACGCTTTGTCTTTACCCATTTTTGAAGCCTCATCTCAGGCTGTGTCTAGACATCCAAGAAGAGTTGGACGCAGGTCTGGAGCACTGAGCGGAGCTGATTTACTGGAAGGCTCATAAACGCTGCGGCTGCAGCTTCCAGGTTCTCACCACTCGCTGGGGCTGTATAGATAACCCGCAGCCATTTGTACTGACTGCATCTTTTTGTTTAGTCTATTTCAGCTGCCATCATGCAGATATGAGCTTCCGAACGGTTCCGCTATGAAATCAAGCTGAGCTGTGTGTTTTACAGTTTGAAAAAAAAAAAAATTAAAAGTCAACATTGAAAACGAGCATGAGGAGTTTCATCCCACACGTGAATGAGCTTTTCAGCGCTACACGGAAGAGAACGTGAGCACATGATGGGCCCACGTTTTGAGTCCATGTATGACTTTTGTTCATACATCGTAAGGACATCTTGGGATGTTAAAAATGTGAAGTTTAATTTCCTTACCTACGAAAGCTCTTCAGACATCTGAGACCAGATTTTATGTGTCCCCAGGTCTTCTAGTCCCCACACCAATCTTTCTCAAATTTTTTTTCAAACGTTTCTCATATAAGAGGTTTCTTCTTGCCCTCCTGTGAATTTGCTCTATTTTAAAAGGATTTTCTGAAAATGAGATGCCAACAACTGATCACAAATCTCTGGAAGCAATATTGTCCAGACACAAGACAGAGGTTTGGTGGAATTACCGCCTGCTTTCTCGACAGTAAACTCTTACTAATGAAAGTTAAGCAAAATGTAATAGAATACGGTAGAGACCACGAACATCTGTTGAGATCCAGGCTGTGCCATTTATTATCTTATATGACACTGGGTAAGGCAGCCTCTCCGAATTTCAGTTTTCTCATTTTTATAAAACGGGGACAACGACAACATCTACCCAAGGCTTACTCCAAAAATAAAAGGTTATATGTGTGAAGAACATCGCTTAGCAAAACGTCTGGCATCAGGTAAATACACAAGTAAAATAGACAAAACTACAAAAATTATGATGATTATTCTCGCTCTGCCTTCAGGTCCTTTGCACTTGACCTCCCACAAAGCCCGACCTCTCCTGTACTGATCTTTCGTTGCCAAAGGGATGAGTTTCTTCTTGGCTTGATTTGACATTCGATCTTCAATAGTTCCTTTTCTTGACACAGTGAAAATTTTAAAATGAGAAAACTTTTAATTTTTAGAAAAAAAATATTTTGAAATACAAGAGCAGCACCAGAGCCGTGGACTAGAAGTGCAGCTGCCGAGCCAGCTGGGTCACCGCCAGCCGTCACCTTCCCCGGCTGCTCATGGCCGTGGGGCCAGGTCCGCGTCAGCGGCACTCACGACCGCAGTGAACAAGCTCAAAGCAGGAGTTCGGATCATAACTGTGGGGTCTTATTTATGATGAAAAAGATCATAGAGAAGGCAGGTTACAATTTAAGTGGTAGAAATTCTTATGGTATAGAGTATTTATTGTCAAACTAGTCCAAATGCTAAAATGACTGAATGTCACATAAATTAAGAAGGTAATCTCAGTAGAAATAGACAAGTTCGGAGTGATTCGTTAGTGGGAATGTGATCTCATGGCTTCTTGAAGGGCCTCTAGCCACTGGCCCCTTTCCCCTAGCCCTGTCCCCGCCCCCGAAGAGGAGGAGAGCTGTGTGGTTCCAGCGCTGTGCTCCAGAGAGACACTGCGCCAGCTCCCGCCTGCAGGACACGCGCGTTGCTCTCCTGTTTGAGACGCTGCCGAGCTGCCCTGTGGTGGCTCAGCTGTGGCTGCGATGCTGGGGGCTGACGTCTTGGCAAGATGTTTGGCCCCAGATCTAGATCCATTTGTGTTATGCCTTATCGGTTTGTCTCCTATGCTTCTAAAAACAGCAACGACAAATTGTAGCTAGAAGGAGAAGGACGGCTGTGATCGATCGGCCCCCTAAAACTCCAACAGTGAGGGGGTGGCTTTGAGGAGAGGGTAGTGGTTTCGGTTTCAGAAGGGTTAAACAGGAAGTGACAGGAGGCCTTCTGAGTGGACGTGCCCTGTTGGCAGTTTGGACATGTGGGACTGGCGTCTCAGGATAATAAATAATAACCAAACTACTTGTGCCTGTGATGCTGGGTGCCATGTGAATTTGTTTATTTTATTTTAATACAGCTTATTAGCTTCGTTAAGTATTTTCCCATAGGCAGGCAGGCCAAACAGCCACAGGTCATGTGTCTACTTGGGCATAACCAAGAGCAGACAAATTAGCCAACGTCACAAGATCGCTTTAAAAAGCTGTTGCAATCCAGACTTCATTTAGCCCAGAGCAATGAGAGGCTTCAGACGGGAATAAAATGAAGGCGACCGGTGAGGAAAGCCAAGCGGGAACCACAATTATTCTCGGTCCGCCTCGTTCACCAGGCCGTGAGAGGTGTGGCAAGGGGCTGCTTCAGCCTCCGCGCTGTGCCCATCCCCATGCTGATCAGGGAAGGCCACCTGCCTTGCACCAGCCCGGCCACCATCCCCCCAGCACTGAGATGATGGAATCACCTTTGGTGGGGTCTTCCATTTGCGTTAATGACAATAATTATTATTACATAATCTTTTTAAAACTAGATTTTTTCAAAACTTGATTTTTTTAAACCTAGTTTTAGAACTAGATTCCTGAGGAACTACTGACAATATCTACTCGTTGATATCTAAGAGAAGCAATATCCAAACCCAGAAGGCATGGTGTTCATTGATTAAGAAGCCAGAAACGATTGTGAAAAAATGAGGAGTTATGGATCCATGTTGATCCCCAAACACCTGGAGGGAGTTTAATGAGAATTCTTGGAGCCTGGGCTGGGTGAGGATACTTGTGAAGGTCTGTCAGTACCAAAATACTGTTCAGGACACTGGGGGACAGAAAAATCTTAAAAGTATGAAAGACAATGTCATGGTCACAGTATTAATGGTTTTACACAGTAGCTCCCACAAAAGTATCCTTTCAAGTTATTTTTAAATGATTTGTCGATATTATTATTATTAGTTTAATCATGTCAGGTTATGCGAGTCAGTTCCTGAACTTGCTTTGGAGCATTTTGTGTGCGTCGTAATCACATGGGGAGACAGGCCTTCCCGCCACTGTTCTGTCTGAGGCTGCAGAAGCACGTGCTGGGCCCGTCAGGCCATCGTGCTGCTCTGTGCCCAGGGCCACCTGCCGTGGGCTCTGGCCCTGGCCCCGCCCAGGTGCCCGTCACCGCCCCGCTCTGGCCCTGCAGAGCTCACTGCCTCCTCAGCGAGACCAGGGCCGGGGTGGGCAGACACAGCCAGATGCATGAAATTGTTCAAGGTGCCGAATCTGTTCACACACATCAGTCTCTTTGCTGCAAAAAGTTTGCAAAAACCTGGTCTGCAGGACACTTGGCCATTCAGTGACTCATTTGGGGAGCCATTTTAGGTACGTCCACAGTTTTAGGCATAAAGGATATAATTGAACCATCAAAGAAAATAAATCACATTGAAATAATATCAAGCACTTCAATGATGACTTACGTCTGTGTGAAAGAGTGGAGTATTTATGCTGAAGGCTGTGGTGATAATGCTGATGCTGGGGATGATGGTGGTGGTGGTGACAGTTCTACGGCCAGGGGTCCCATGGCATGCCCTGTCATCCTTCAGGCCTTTTCAAACACTTTGCCTCTTGGGCCCCTGCCTTCTTCACCACCTGGTGAACTTTTAGTCCTTCTTACAGCCTCGACTCAAACATGCCCTGCTCTGAGTCTTCCCCAGGTAACACGACTGCATTCGTTATTCTCCCTGTGCTCCCTTCGTGCTTTAGTTATATATCCTTTGAGTTGAACTATAACTCTTACTTATAGAATTTATTACTCCAAAAGGTGGTAAAAGTATAAACCATGTCAGAACTGATTTACATGTAATTATGGGTGAGAAACCCATAATGGGCTAATAAAACCAGGAGAGATCTAGAGACACATCTTCAGCCTTAAAATTTCTGCTAAGGAAAACTCGTACGCCAGAGGTCGCCACAGAAGATGACAGAAGGATGGATGACAGTTACACGACAGTTACAGAATGACAGTCATTCTGTATAATGGCTCTTACGGTAGTCATTTGTTGATTTATTTGTTGAGTAAACAGTTTCTGAGAGGCTATGTGCCAGGTATCATGCAAGGCCCCGAGGGACACATGGCCACCAAGACAGACAAGGTCCCTAATGTCACAAAGCTTTTATTCTGGCCCTAGGCGCAAAAATTGATGGTGAATGGAGTGCTGAGCCACTAACAAACATTTGTTTAGACTTCGCTGTCCAGATCCCAGTAAATCCCAACATCCCGATGACATGTCCCTCTTCCCCCAGAACAAAAACAGACCTCCGTTTCATTCCAGTAAGTTTCACCGTTTTAACAATTACTCAAAAGACTAAAAATAATTCATAACCAGATAAAGAAAATCTTTACACAGCTCCTAGTGGTTTTTAAAAATGGTTGTTTAAAATGTACCCTACAAAGGCGTTTTTGACCAGACAGCTATTCAAAGAACAATGATTTCATGTTTTAAGACTAACTTTAAAATTGAGATGTCTTTGCCTTCCAGGAAAACTCAGCAGCTGTGGAGGTTATTTCACTTCTCTTTTTTCACATTTTACTGGATTTAATTTTAAGGAGGAAAAAAAAGATATAAAAGAGAAAATTACATACAACACAGAACAAAACCTATTGCAAAACAAGCAATTGCACATTCTCGACCACAAGAAAAACACAAAGGCAACCCCACGTCTCTTTTTAGCTGAGAAAAGAGACAGCACAGCCCTTTCCTAGTGAAATTTACCTCTTCCATTGCTAAACGTAGAAAATGACACCCCTACGTCTCAACAAAACCAAGGTAAACTTGGTTTTCTATAGGACTAGAAAGAAATAGCCAGAACAGCTTCAGGAGGTAGCAGTGGAGAATCAGTCGCAAAGACTAGAAGTCACTTCTTATAGTCACTGCTGCCTTGTCTTCTTCACTGGTCAAGTCCTACCAACCACTATGCCCAGTTCTGGGATCCAACTAAAACAGTGGGGTCCAGCCTTAGGGGACTGGAGAGAGGCTCCAGGGTGACTAGAGGGGAGACAGATGAGGTTACAGTCCCAGGGAAGATGTCTTCACGAGGAAAGAGGCAGGCAAAGCACTGCTCGCGGCAATATGAAACTCCTTGTGCTTTAGGCCATTGCTCGGAAGAAAAAACTGCCAGGAAACCGACAATGCGGCACAGACACATGGGAACCATTTTTCTGGTAATCCAGACGAGCCTCTGACAAGTGGGTCTCCCTCAGTGGCTAGCAAGGATCCAAGGCGGCTGGTACTGGGGAAGGAAGCGACCCTGTAGTCAGCAGGTACAGGCTGAGGCCATCCTGCTGGCGCTGTATGGGCCTGATGACAGGTGTGACCTGAAGGCGGAGCCTGAGGCCTGACCCCGCCCCCTACGCTGTCTGGTGCCTGGGCTAAAAGACTGCATCCTTCTCCTCCCTGCACACGAGGGGCACACGCGGGTTTCCACTGGGGCTCCAGGCACCAGAAAGGAATGACGAGCTCTATCCGCACGTAAGGAATCTGAGACCATCTCCAAATAGCTAAGCCTAGCCTCCCCGTGGTCTAACAAAGGATGCTTCCTAACAAAGTCAGAGTGACTTTTAAATACGTGTTGGAGGTGAACAGTTATCTCCCACCCCACATATCCGTACCCCTATCAAAACTTTCGCCAATCAGTTATGTCTCTGGCAGTTTCTTTCGTGTGAGTCTGGAGAGACTCGGGTTCCTACGAGAATCAGCGTGATATGATGGAGAGAGCGGAGGCTAGAATCAGATAAAGAAATTCAAACTCTGGAACTTGCTAATTATGTGTTTATTAGTTAGTTTTGTGACTCTGGGCTGAATCACTCAAGTTCTCAGAATCTCGGTTTCTTTGTTGATAACCGCGGATAGTGTTATCTAAGAGAGTTTTGAAGGATTTGAAATAATGTACATAAAGCATTGGGCACGGTGCCTGGTAGTAATTACTATTAAAATGCAAATGCTCCTGGAAAATGTTATTAGCTGACGAGGCGACTTCCAAATGATGTAACCGCCGAGAAAGGTGACCCACAGTCCGGCAGGACGATGTTTACAAAGCAGATTGCTGGTGAGAGGAAGCAAAGCTAACTCCAACAATTAGAAAGTCGGCCTGACTCCCCAGGTTAGACACGGGGAGACCACTGCCACAGCCGAGGAAAAGTCACAGGGACAACAGAAACCGTGAGGAGAGAACACGGTCAGCTCCGGTTACACTAGCCACCGGCCCTGGCGCTTCTCCAGGTTGCATGTGCTGGGTGACCATGAACGCACGGTGGACCTTTCAAGGTAGCGAAAGTCGGCGGTGCCACGCGACCCAGGCTGAGTTCGGGGACTTACCTTGTGAGTCACATGCTGATGCGCCCGATTTTTAACTGAAGGCGGGAGAAGGCAGAGGTACAAGAAAAGGGGCAACGAATCCCAGAAACTTGCCTTCTCCCCCGCGACGTGTCAGTGAATGAGTGCTGAGCGAGCATCCTCCTGAAGGTGACCCTGTTTGTCACCTACTGTGTGACACAAATGGCAACAAGCGCCCCTGCGAACGGGCTCTAAGTCACAAATCTCGATGAAAATGTAGTGTATATTGACCCTGGGCGAGATCAAGAGCCATTTCGACACCTAAGGAAAATAGAGCACTTTCTATGAGCTCGGTGCCATGTGAATTCTGTACTACTTTGAACAGAGTATTAAAAAAAAGTATAATTCTGGGTCAAACCTAGAATCTACCACCACAGTATTCCTTCTGGGAGACAGAAAGCAGGAAACAGCAGAAAAAGCAGAGGTGTTCCTTGCAGTCAGCCTCTGAGCTCAGGGATGCTTTCCCCCAGGGACAGGCTAATTTTTTATGCAGCCATAATTTTCCATAAATTGCTTGAGGCTAATATTCTCTTCAAGTCTATGATTGACAGAACCACTGCACAGCCTATATATTTATCCAAGGGTCTCTCCTAATGCTAGTACTTTGAACTTTCATGGGGAAAAATCATAATCACATAATCTAAAGACACTAACACTTCTAAAGGCATTGCTCTTTTTTTTTTTTTTTTTTTTTTTTCAGAATGAAGCATCCTATTCCTTTTGCTCACCTGCGGTAATTTTCTTACCTTATCAATTATTTTAATTTTCACTTAAAGGATCCTCTCTGGTTATATTATACCTTTCTTTGCCACTGAATGAGAAGTTTTTAATGTAATGTTCTACATCATCAAACACCATATCTTTTTAATAAAAGTGGGACATCTTCTATTCATGAAGTCCACTTGGCCACCCCAACACATTGCACAGATGCTTTCAAGGGCCAGTCTGCAGAGACTCCGGGGTCATCTTCACTCAGTGCACTCACCAGATTCCAAGAGTCTGAAATAGAGTTTGGATCATTTTCCTCTGAAGACATGACACTTCATGTTTTCCCACATTGCAATTAGCCTGCCATTTCCTGCTCGCTGCTCAAGCCCTGTGAAATCCGCTGAAGATTGTGAAATCTGGAGCTCTGTTTACTGCCCGAGGGAGCCTGAGCTGCAAAGTCCGAGTGTTTGCAATGTATTTCTGATTATTTATACAGATGTGATGACTGCTTTACGCATTGGGAATCTCGGAAGTTAGGATCTGGGAAACCCCATTTATTATACTATACCATTGACAGAAATATCCATCTCTTCCAGATACACTATGAGAGTCATAGACGCAGAGAACAAGGGCCATTTTTGCTCCCACTCATCCTTACCACAGTCTAGTGCATAATAGGTTCTCAATAAACTACTTTTAAGTTAGATAACGTCTACCCTTAACTTAAACTTTTTCAAAAAGTTTCCTAGCCACATTGAAAAACAAAACAAAACAAAACAACTCAGTTCCACAATGATTCCAATGTGATAATTACAGTGAAACTTTGCTAATTGCTATTTGAAAATTTAAATTTTGTAGTTATACATTGATTTTTTCTTTCTTTCTTTCTTTCTTTCTTTCTTTCTTTCTTTCTTTCTTTCTTTCTTTCTTTCTTTCTCTCTCTCTCTCTCACTCTCTCTCTCTTTCTTTTTTTTTCTTTTTTTTAGCCATATGTATTTAACCACCCAACGAGCTCAGAGAATGTGAAAGGCTGCTTTCCTTTTGTCTAACTTTTAGTTCTCAAGCCCTTTATTATAACTGATGTCAGTTTACCTAAAATAAAAGCAAGATTCCCCATTTCTGATTCTGGAAATACTCTGGCCTCCAATTTATAAGAAATACCCAGAGCCAAGTTGACGGTGTCAACAGTAAACAGTGGTTATCACATTCGAGAGTGGAAAATTATAATTAACATGAACTTTCATTTCTCACGGACGGTGGACTGATGGGCCGTTATGCCAAGCAGTTGGTTAAATTAGAATATATAAAATATATGATGTGTGCGTAATTTCTGTATTTTGAGGTTTAAAAGAATCATAACACAATTTACATGAAAATCTGGCCAAACATAATTTAAACTCTAATGTTTAATAACGCACTTCAGACTTTACCTTCCTTAGGGAATACAGACAAAATAAGTAATCATAAAAAACTGTAGGGAAATAGTTGTGCATAAAACAGGTTTTATATAGTTGAGTTGGGACGTACTGCAAAGGGCACCTGAGCCAAATCCCCCTGAGGCAGAATTCCCTTCTGTGACATCATCACAGGGAGGATTGACCATTTTCGTCCTTCTGTGCCCAGAATTTATGGCCAGGTATTATTCCAGCATAATTACTAATAGCGCCCCCATTTACTCTCAAAGTAATGAGAAGTGATGATCACCCTACCAACTAGGCGTTACCTAGCTTCTGCCTGAAGTGCTCTGGTGATGCAGGAGGCTTGCTAACTCATGAGTTATCATAAAAATAAAAACTAACAAACAAAAACATAAAACATAGTCTATGTAATAAGTAAAAATATTTTAAAATATTAAAAAGCCTCTTTCTGATAATGAGCTTTTCCCAAGTCGTCTTTTCTCACTGCAAATTTGACTCTCTGAAGAAACACAGAACGTGAGCTGTCCACGTGTTGCGTTTGCCATGGCCAACGCCAGCCACGTGAAGCCTGAGGACTGCTGGTCACCCCCCTACAAGGGCGTAAGGACCAAACGGAGGAAGCAGTAGGAAGCCTTCGTGGCCACCTGGCACTGCATGACATCCAAGCCATGCGCAGTGGACCGGTCTCACTGCAGAGGGTTTGGGCCGGTTTGGGTCTTGTTGACTCGTGAGGTGTGTCGTGTGCAGTGCAAGTTGCACATTGGTTGTACAGTGCGTATGGTCTGCAAGGGATTGAAACAAAAAAATTTTTAAAGTTCTTTACCATAGAAAGTTTGAAAGCCATACTGTAGGAGAAAATTCTACTTAAAATTTCTGAGTATTTTGATTCCAGATGAAGGATATTGGCTGAATAACCCTTTGCATATATAACGTATCTACAGTCATCCAGTATTTCTTGCCTTTCATCACATCTCAGACCCCTCACAGGGGAGAGGGAGGAGGGGAGGTGTGCATCTGCTCATCCCCCCGACTGTGGACGCGTTCTCTCGTCTGAGATCGAGGCCCTGGACTCGCTCCCTTTTGGACGGAATCGGGGAGCGGGGGCGTGTCTGTACTCCCCGTGACAGGGTCCTCTCTGTACCGACATCTGTATTTCCACACATGCTTCTCAGAAATCAACACGCTCCTAACACCTTCGCCTCCTTTCAACCCAAAGCTATTTGATGGTTTCTCTTGCTGGCACCCATCTCCGTCAGAATCATCACTGATTTTTTTTTTTTTAAAGCAATGGCAGATAGGGGAGTAAACAAACTTTCTGGAAATTCCCTAGCTATTTTGTATTTTATTTTAGGAGGTGAGTGGGGAGGGACTGAATGGCATGGCCTTGATTGCCCAAAACAAAACAAAACAAAAAAACGATCAACTTGCCCCGAAATGACTTTGACTTCCAGATGTGTTTGTTCCGTTTCATCCTTAGCTTTAAGACAGTGTGTAGGGGACATGAAAAAAATCTAATTTGGCAACTAGTGGATTCTCTGTTCTTTGAAACTAAAAGAAACATCCAATAGACTTAGGTGTCCTGTAAGTACCCACACCAGAGCATGAAAACAAACCTTAAACTGACACCACACCACTAATACATTATGTGTTACCTCCCCATCGCAGTTCTCAAAGTATTGCCTGGGGCCTTCTGGAGTCACCAAAACCCTTTCAGGGGGTCCTCAAGGTCAAAACCATTTTCATTATAATATCAGTTTGTTTTCTTCATTCTGTTATGAATGACAGAATTTTCCAGAAGCTACATTACATGGGATGATGTCATCACTTTAGCAGTTAATGAAAGATGAGCTTGTACACTCTCACACTATCAGAATTTTCAGAGGTAGTATGTGCTTTTCCAGAGGTTAGTTAATTTGTCCTCAGTGCTTCTACTGTGCTCTTAGTGGTTTTGAATTTCATGTTCTTTCTTGCAACAAACGTGTTCACATTTGCACCGATGGGGCAAAAGTGAGGGCCAGTGACTCAGCACACGGCAACACGATGTCACCAAACTGAACTGAGAGTCACTGTGCTCTTCGCTGCCACAAACTCACAGTTTGAGAAGAAAGCGTTTCATGTAAGGGTGTCCCGATAAAGCAGTAAAACAGTAAAATTTTCTTGAAAGTAAACAAAAAGCAGTAAAATTTTCTCGAAAGTAAACAAAAGGAGCCTGCCACTTAGAGGAAGCCAACTGACAGAACTTGCAACCAATGATAAAATTCGGCCTAGAATTCTGGAAACCTGGAATGTCCCGCCATGGGCTCGCTAGCATCCCCTTTCTGATGAGATCGGTGGTGACGTGAGTGTAATGTTTAAATACTGTGTAATAAAATGTGTAAATGCTGAGAAGCCCTGTATCAATTAGTGAGCCAATATTTTCCAAATGATAACATAGAACGTGACAAAATCACTGATGAGTAAAAGATCCCTTTAAAGTGTATGATAGACCAACGTAGCACAATACGAAAAGTTCATAGATATGATTTCAGATTCCACACTGCAACTAACTTCTTGGAAACTATGGCTTGTCACATTTTGGTAAGGCACCAAGGAAGACAATCCACAACTGTCTGAAGAAGCTATTAAAATACTCTTCCCTTTTTAACTACACATCTCTGTGAGGCCAGCTTTTCTTCATACACTTAGACCAAAACAACATATTGCAATAAATTGAAAGCAGGGCAGATATGAGAATCCAGCTGTCTTCCATTAAGCTGCACATTAGAGAGATTTGCTAAATTGTAAAAAAAAATAATGCCACTCTTCTCACTGATATTTTAAAATCGATTTTTCCATAAAACATACCATTTATGTGAGTATAAATGGATTTATTACTACTATTTTTGAATGACTTAATAAAGATTTTTTAAATTTCTCAGTTTTAATTTCTAACGATGGATATAATTGGTGGTATGCTAATAAATGTTTAACAGCTAGCTTTCCAGGAGAAAAAAAAGCCATGGTTTGTAGCATTTTCAAATTTCCATGGTATAAATACTCTCACTATACACTCAGCCAATTTTAAGGAACAATGTGAAGGCAACTGGCTGACAGAATTCTCGATATAATCCACACACTCCATATAAAGAAAAGCTCTTTGAAGTCCTCAATAATTTTTAAGAGTGGAAAGGATCCTCAGACCGAAAAGTTTGGGAGCCATTAGCAGGGATCTTATAGGGCCAATTTATTTTAAAATGCACAATGCGGTCATTAAAACACAGAAGGAGTTTAACTCCCTTCGCGCACTGATGGCGTAACCAAGTTGCAAACGTGGGTCTGTTTTCTGAAGCGAAAGCCTCCCGTGATGCCTGGGCGAGCATCCCGGAGCTTGACACCGGCCTCGCGCTTCGGCCTGGGACAGATTCATCCGTGTGGACCGAGGTGTGGGTTTAACAATCACACGGACGGCAAAGGTGGGCCCTGTGATGGAACAGTCAGAACAGGTTTCTGCAACTGCATTTTTTTAAAACCGTTCCTAGATATGAACAGTATTTTCCTACGCTTCTAAGAAGGAAATAAACATAGGCCATTTCAAAATGAGAAAAGGGAAAGAAAAGGAAAGGACTCACTCCAGTTAGTCTCCGCAAATATTTTCTTTACGAAACGGGCATCTGCTCAGTCACTCAGAGAGTGTGACAAACATTTTCTACCGCGGCTTGTGCCCTGTCAGCTCCATTTGCTGAGGCGGTGTGTCTTAATTAAAATTAATTGCCTATGACAGTAAATAGATTTAATTTTAGCTTCCCTCTGAATGCAGCAAACGGAAACAGAATAATGTACTTTCTATTCCAGGTATACCATTAAATCCTTCACAATTATTTTCTCTCAGCAGGTACAGCCACTAAGGACATTCTTGATTGCTAAGTTGGTCTCACCGTAAATCAACTGAGAAAAAAATGTTCAGTCACAGAAAGATTACTGATTTGTAAGTTGATATTATAAAAAGCCAGGCTTATAATTAATATTTTTGAGTGCCTGATTTGAGGGAGCTCAGTGACCTTCGTATAACTTTACAAATCCACGTGTTTCCTTGATTTAAAGGCTTCCCCCCTCCCCAACTCAAGAACTAGACACGGTGTTTAATAAGTCAGAATAGTATATGGTAACACTGGTGATGATGGAACACCGTGTCTGCCAGAGAGAGCCACGATGCTCTGTTCAGTGTGACTCGGTTTTCAAGAATAACCCTCTTTGGCCTTTTTCTGTTTATTTTCCTACTTGATGTAAGTTTTTTCTTCAAATTGTGGACTGTTTTACGATATTCGAGAGGTCATCTCTACAAACTTGATTATTCCAATGGTCAGTAAAACATGTCCTTAGATTTCTTTATTTTGGTTCTTGGAGGCCTCTAAGACTGCCAGGTGTTTAGACATTTCCTCCAGGCGAGACCCAGCTAGGAGAATGCTCACACCCCTGTTTATTTATTTCTTAAGAGCGCTCCCCACAGGTTGTTGACAGAAATGCCTGCACACCTGGCCACCCCTCTGCCGGCTTCATCTTGGGGTGCCATGCTGCCCCGAAATCCTCATCACGCTGTGTAAAGCACAGCACAAAAGTCACTTCAATTCTTTTCTAACCCGAAACAACCAGAATGCAGATATGGTCTCCAGAATAAAAGCCTGAGTCAACGCGTTTAATTCCTTGAATGGAGTTCTTTAGAATGACTTACTTGTTTTCAAAAGTAAAAGTTCACACTTTTCAACCAAAACGAGTTTGTTGATTAACGATCTCGTTTATCAACAATCGCACCTTTAAAGATGTCAGGTCACGTGGGCCAGTCTCTTTGATGATGAGCTGTCAGACTGCCTCTTCCAACTCAACCGGGACAGGGACAGCGTCTACTCTACAGGGTGCGCCTTAGGACCGGCATGTGCTTTTCTGCAGCATGCTGTCGCTAGCGATTGCTCCCTGATCACTAATGAACGCAACTGGGGCCTTTTTACGGCCCCCAAACGGAGGCGGACTTCTGTCCTGAGCCGCAGTGTTTGTCTGAAGGGGCCGTGGGGGGAGGGCAGTGGCGACCAGCAAATGGTTGTTCCGGGAAGTAGGTGGGAGCAGGCTGCGTGTTTGTTCTGAAATCCTAGAAGAAAAGTAAACTTGCTGTTGTGAAGAACATAATTTCTTTTTGTTCTTGAACTTTACACAGCCATGTTGGGCTCATCCATCAAGACAGTCCTCGGACAGAAAGCACAGAAAGCTCCTGGACACGAATGCCTCAAACGCTGACCAAAATCCCTGCTGGCGCTACTGATGGCTTAAGATGCAAGTCCAGTTTAAACCCTCAGGAAGAGAGGGGCTGAGCTAAGTCCCTGAGTCCACCCCACCAATCCCTTTGAAATGCACCCAGACTCCTAATTCCCCTCGAAAAATGGATACGGACTCCACACAGGTGTTTTAAGCATGAAGAATTTCTCCAAAGCCTTTTAATGGCATTTGAAAAAGCTGATAAGCACCAACTTGCTATTTTTCTCTCTCAGAAAAGGCAGAAACAGTCACCCCAGTAGAGCACCACGCTCCTATTTCATTTCTGAGTTTGATTTGAAAACCAATAAGAGAAGAATTTAAAGGGATCGCTTCCAGTCACAGACATTTCGTACCCAAGCAATTATGCTGGCTTTCATGAGAATTTATCTTAGCTGTGAAATCAACTGTCACAGACTTAGTTCACGAAAATATTACCAAATCATTTGATTTCTGTCTTGGTGTGGTCGGTATGTCAAATAAATCAGATGGGCAGACAGTTTTGGTTCTCCAAACCGTCTCCCTCAGCCTCCAGTCTGAGGACCCTGCTGCCCCTTCTCTCTGGTGCACCTAGAATGTCCTCCCAACACCATTTCACAAAGGGAGAGACGTCCATCAGGAGTGATGCTGGCCAACCACCGTATGAGCAGCGTCGGATCCGTGTGATGACAGACGTCTTTGCAGTGAGAGGCCGGCACAGAGGAAGGGAGAGGACACAAAAGCAGCTCTCTGATTCAAAGATTTGATGTACCAGCTTTCCAGATATAGTGTCCTTTTATTGGCTGGCTAAACAGAAAAGTACGGGGTCCATCCTTTCAGATTTACAGAGAGAAATAGACTTCACTGTCCTACTGTGAAGTTGCCACCAACGACTCTGCAAGAGGCCTCGGCTCTCTGTCTGACCCACGTGAGCTTAACAGTTCCGGCAGAAACGAGAAGGGCCCTAAACTCACCAACAGCAAACGCAAATGCTGGCTTCCGGCTCTCCAGCACCCTAACTTTCAAAGGTTCTGTATGTGACAGAAAACCTGAAATCCATTAAGAGTTTGCTGGAGCTAAAGAAGTGAAGATATAGAAAGCTGGTGAGAATACCTCCAAGACATTTTTGAACAATAGAAATAAGATTATGAGAATGAAATTGAGACAATTTACAATGAAATATCTACTCACTCTCTATTTTTTTCTTAAAGGATATCTTGGAATTCTGTTCTGTTCAAACGAAACTCATTTATACACTTTGTATATAACCAAAAATGCTCAGGTTCTTACTCTTGAAATGAAAGATTTCTTTTTGTACTAACACTATTTCCTCCAAGAGTTTTCACTGAATATTTCCATGTTCAGCCTCAGATCAGACGCTATCAGCTTCTAGAGCTTACTCGCAGAACGCTTTTTGTTGGCTATTGGCGTTATTTAAATCTTCTCTGTGCGATGGAGGGAGAAAGTTTAACATCCAGCTGCTGAGTCATTCCCTCAGGTTACGGATCTCCCCTAGTCACCAGGCACGGTGCTAGGCCCTGGGGTAAAGCAATCGAGAAGACACACATGGCCTGTGGCTCATGGAAAGCAGTCTAACAGTGGAGACAACGTATCGATGGCATGGTTACATTTTAAATTAGTTTATTTATCATGTGTTAAGACTAGAAAGAGGTATGAGGTGTTACAATGTTGACCCAACACATTCCGTTACTTATTGTTTAAGTGCTTCTCACAGCTGTGCCACCAACACCTGACTAACGGCAGTTTACTTGTGTGCTCCAAAGGATGAGATGTCAGACGCTAGTTGGTCTCATATCTAGCACAATGTATGTATGTCTATATACACACACATATACACAGAGGAGGGGGGAAGAGAAGAAGGGAGGGAGGGACGGAGAGAGGGAGGAAGAGAGAGAGAGGGAGACAGACAGAGATAGGAGGAAAAAGTATGGGGAAAACCACACCTTTACATCATCCCTGAAGTTACAGAGGGTACAAGGAGCTGGAGGAGTCAATTGAGAGTGATAAAGAGATTTTACTCTCAAACTGATTTTTCCCCCTGCTGGGTACTCATAGTTAGGGGGCCCTGTAAACACCCCTACGTGGAAATATGAGAAAATGTAGGAAGATACATATTTTATCGCTCAGCTTGAAGTGGAAGACTGGTTACTAAATGAATCTTCCTCTGACAAACAAGCATCTTCCTGAATCAGAGTACTCCAAAGAAGAATGATGCTTAGTGTCCTATAAGTCAGGAGAGTGTCTTACACACTCTTTTGACAACAGAGGGGTAACATGGACTGAAATAACGGTTCCAGGTGTCTTGTTTCTGTTCCAAATATAAGATTAATTGCATTGTACTCCTTACACAAAATTTCATTTCCTAGTACAAAACACTACATGTTTTTACTCTACCGAATTTCCTATAAATGTGAGCCTCTGCCACCCCATCCCTGGAAGAGTGATCGCTTTCCTCGGACACCGCTCTGACACTCCACCACGTCCCAGTGAGACACGACGTCTGGGCAAGGCGCTGCATACCACCTTCTGCCCAGCATATTTGTTTAATTAAGCACTTTCCCAAATAACTTAAACTTGAAGCGTATCTTAATATAGAAGCACAGCCGTAAAGGTATATAAATGGAAAACCTGACTCCAATTCCTTTCCAGCCAACAAGTGGAAAAATATACCGCTCGACAATGAGAATAAAGAGCCATTCTTTTCAGAATGCCTAGAGAGCACACACCAGCTCCGGTGCCGCATTATTTGACATTTATGGAGTGTCAGCAATGTGCTGGGGACTAAGTAGAGCAGTGAAATACCCTAAAATCCCTTTCTGTAAAACGGGGGGAGGAAGTGAATTGGAACGCTCGGTGATGCTGATAAACCATATCCTGAACTGAAGCTGCACAGCAGCATCAAAGAAAGAATGCCTTATTTTAAAAGAAAACAGAGCTGGCCAACCCCGAGGGGGACTCAGAAAACACCACGTGGCAGCCCCACGACCCCCTGGACAGACTCGGAGCTCTGCTGGCTACCAGAGCTGGCATACCTTGCACCAAATGGGCCTGAACGTGACCTTGGAAGCGAAGGCCTGCCTGGGGAGGCGCAGACCAGCGCAACGAGGCTGTTATGGAGACGGGGACTGGCTTCTGCCAGCGCAAACATGGCACTTCCAGCAAAACCATGCGGGCGAAAACCTGAGGACCCTTCACGCTTTGGTTCAGACCCTGCCGCAGAGCACTGTAGGGATCTTGGGTTTTCAGAAGGGTTTGGTGATGCAGTGACTGTGAGAACACAGTGCTGCAGCTGGTCAGGCCCCCGGGCATCAGGGATGCCTTCTGCGGAGGGCCCAGGACGGCGGGGGAGCGCTAACCTTCCCTGGGTATTCGCAGCCTAAGTCGGGCTAGGTGTGAAATTCACTCGCTCTGAACCCTGAAGTCATTGCAACTACGAACAATTCCTTCCATTTATAAAAATTTTAGCACTGAAGCACTGTTTAGAATGGCTCAAAAATCTGGTCACCAGACTCATAAAGATCACATTAATTCACCAAGACACTGAGGCTTGTTTAAAAAGGATGTTAAATGTATCCATTTCCACACACCTGATGATTGGGGGCCACGGAGTAACTGTTTTAAACTTTATAGTGGAAAGTTGAAATAGCAACTGAATGACCTCTTAAGAATGGTGCTGTGACACAAGTAGCAATGGCTAACAGTTTTTCAAGAACTGTAGCGAGGATACAGGTCAGTTCTATGTCGGGCTTTGTGAATGAGGCTAAAATTATTTCATGGAAAATTCTAAGACCTAACAGTAAAATACCTACATAAAAAGTAAAAAAAACAACAACAACAAAAAAAAAACAAACAAACAAAAAAACAAAAAAAACCTTTTCATAGCTGCTCTTTTAGGAACAATTCCAAGTAAACTATTAGGTAGAATTTTTGGTCCATAGTTACTATGGAAACTATGCAAGAGACATCAAGCCCGGGGTCTGTCGTTAATTGACATGGGGAAGGCATTTAACTGTTATAGGTGCCAACTCCGTGATCTGTGAGGTGAGGAGGACAGACGAGATTATCTCTAAGGTCTCACAGAACCCTAAACAGCCATGACACTTTGTATTTAAGTTGGTGCCAACCCCAATGTTCACACAGCAACTCTTAGCCGCAAGCCATGCATCTCACCTGAGTCTGCTAAACAGCTAAATAAATTGATCCGAAACACAGCAGGGATGAAAAATACAAAGTAATAAAAGCATTTATAAAAACTCTTCTAAATTAACCAAGGATAAGTTCATCTAAAGGCAAGGAAAGAGAATACTTCTTTTCCTACAAGATCTTGTCTCAGAAGAAAAAAAAAAAGGAATATAACCTTAAGATCGATATAAATGGTGAAAAGAATATCATTAACTATAGTTGGCAAAATTGTGCTAGGTATATGGGCATTTGATAGATCTCGATTTTCCTTCAATATAGAATATTAAAATGTTATAAACTTCATGGGTAAGTCCATTTCAATAAAACCTACGAAGAGAAAAAAAAAGAATGTTCATCTCACCTTTAAAGCTAGCTTCTTCTCATCCCAAAGACTAGGAACAGATTAAGCAACACTTCCCACCTTTTTGCTTTGAGTAAGACTATTCCCTCTTTGGGGTATTTCTATTTTCTCTCTATCGGTTCATGTTGAGACCCAGTGACAGCCACCTCCTATGGTGCTAACTAAAGCTTGTGGCTAAGCCTATGCTCTCTGCTACTCTAGCACTTAAGTACTGGTGCAGAATACACGATCACATAATCTGGTTAAATGTTACATTACCTTATACACTGTAACACATGTTTCATGTATGGTATCCTCTCAATTAGACTATCTTTTCTACATTTTTAAAATCTCTGTTGATATCCTGAATTTTCTGTATTAAGATCAGTGAAAACAATGAATGCTCATGAGACCTGCTGGTAATTACAAATGACATGCAAAATGAGATCACATCTTGTACTTAATTTAGAATATTGATACTGACTTGCAGGGTGGGTAATACAGAAATGCCTACTAAATATTTTAGAATGAATAACAGAATAAATCATTATTTATTGAGAAAATAAATGAGAGAACAGGAGAGTAATAGCTGTTTTCCTCTAAATGTTTGTTAAACATTCACATTTGTAAACAGAGAGAATCCCCAGGTTGGCGTTCGTGTTCATTTTTATCACAACCCTCACTTCTTGTGGGGAAGTCAGAAACATTTTGTATTTCAACAACCCAGTGGTAATGAAAGGCCATTTCATTTCAACAAAAATGGCAGAATGGAAAATTTAAAACTTCTTTCCTACAAGACATCTAGAATTGCTGAAAAACATTATTTTAAATCCTAGGCTCCTCTGAAATATGAAAAATAATCTGAGAGAGAGAGAGAGAGAGAGAGAGCGCACACACACATGTAAGAGTGAAGAAATACATCTTTGTCACTTTTGCCACTGGATACTGTTAGCTTTCGTAACCAAATTGCTTGGATCTTAGTGACTACAAAAAAAACTAGAAAACAAATCTTGGGATTTATGTGAGAGTCAGGGCTACATCCTCAGGAAAAGGGTGAATTGAAAAAAAAATCCATCCACTATCAAAGGAAGATGACAGGCAAGTTTGTCTTCGCCTGGTCACAGATGAAGAGAGTATGCGTGAACTGGAAGGTAGAGCTAGACAAATGACCCGAAACAAGGCACAGAGAGAGATGTACAAGATGGAGAGTTAAACATAAAGGGACAGGATAAAATGGGTTAGAATATGTCTATAGAAATTCCAGAAGGAGAAATAAGGACAAACAGAGAAAAGATAAAAGTCAAAGAGATAATAATATACAGTTTTTCAGACTTTATGAAAATCATAAATCCTCAAGTTTAGAAAACAAAATAGACCCCAAGCAGGAAATAGAAAGTAAAACACACACGAACACACCATATTGAAAATTCAGTATGCCAAAGACAGAAGAGCTCTTGAATTTAACTGATGAGGAAATACAAATTACTTATTAATTAGACTGGCAGCTGACTTCTCAAAAGCAGAGCTGAAGCCAGGATATAGCGGAATAATGACTTCAAAGTATGAGATTAAAGAACTATCAACCCCACAATTTAATATCCAACTAAAGGAGTATTCAAAAATGAGGACAAAATAAATACTTTCAGGAAAACGAACACCAAACTGAGAGTCATAACCAGGTATTGTCCACTGAAAGGATTGCGTGCTAAAGAGAGCACCTTGGAGTGTGAAGAATGAGCCAAATTAAAGAGTGGGATCCAAGAAGAAAAGTGAGCCAGGAAATTGTCAAACATGCCGATAAATCTAAACAATCAACAGTTCATCTTTATTTTATATGAAATCTTCCAAAGAACAAATTATTCCCACTTCAATAATGAAGATAAGAGCACCTTGACCTGAAAACCAGGCAGGGACGGTTCAATAAAGGACTTTTATGAGCCAAACTCATTTAACAATGTAGATGCAGAAGTCTAACATACCAGGAATGCATAAGAAATAATAATACATCGTGACTCAACTGGGTTCACTCCCAAGATATCAAGGATGGTTTAACATTAGAAGGTCTATTAACATATCTCACCATATGAAAAATAATTCTCCTTAAAATCAGAAACATGACACCCAACAGTGCTCGACATTGTACTAGGGTTCCCCGCCAAGACGAAAATAACTGAACATAATCAGAGAAGAAGACAAAGGCGAACGCGCCTGCCGACGGGACATCCCGCGCCCACGGAGGCCTCTGACCAGGGGCTGGGTTCCATCCCAGCCAGCTGCGAACTCTCGGGTTCCAGAGGGCCTGGGTTTTTAGGAGTCCGGACTTTTCCCATGTGTGCGTCTTTTGTTCTCTTTCAAACCCACAGTTGCGTTTCACCCAAGCAGATGTCTGCCACTGTCTGATTTTGCACTTTGCACCACGGCCTCTTAAGAACCGGAACGTCCAGGTGGACGAAGGCTCCGTCCAGCCCACCCGCTGCGTGGTGCTGGCCACAGTGAGTGTGGGCCCCGTACAAGGCCACTCTCTGCTGGTTCCGGGAACCTCTCATTCGCTGTCACGGCCAGCGGGCTTTGTCCTTGTTCCCCTCAAGCTACTCTCGAACAATACTCAGCCTTTTTTTAAACGCCTCATCTCAGTATTTGGTAGGCGAGTTGTATTTAATTTGCTTTCCCTGTGGTTCTTTACTCGCCCTGCTCTCGTGGTTTTCCTGAGTATTTCGTGCAATGAGTCACTCTGAGCAACCGACTGGGAATGCAGGAGGAAGGCCTCCCTCGCTGTTCTGCTTCGCTGTGCGATTGACCCTGGGCCAGTCACTAACCCTAATCAAGGGACTTCACTCACTGCTAAATAAAGATAAAAGGCCTGAAAAGATGAGTTAAGATTAGATCCTGCCACCTAATGAATCTGTCACCTAAGAACTGACTCATAGAAATTAATTAGTTTTTTTCCTATAACATTTCCATTTGGGGAAGATCTCCTATTTTGTAGTTGCCTAGCTGTGGCCTTTTGACATCTCTCTGTCCTGTCCTCTGTCACCTCTCCATTTGTTTATTTAACTTTACTGCTTAGTTCCAATGAACAATCATGGTGCTCAGTGGTAATCAGCCCCAAATTAAGTTTTGATATTGTCAGTGACCAGCAGTAAAAACAGAGAAGGGAAGGGAAGAAAAGGGGGGAAGGGAGGGGAGGAGAGAGGAGAGAGGGGAGAGGGGTGAGGGGAGGTGAGGGGAGGGGAGGGAAGGGGAGGGGACGGGAGGAGAAGGGAGGGGAGGGAAAGGAAAAAACACAAGTTGAAGAAAAAGCGCTCTTAGACTCAGAAGTCCTGATTCAGGTCTAAGCTCTCCCACGCACTAATTTTGTGATCTTAAGAAAGTCGACCTCTTCGAGTTACTTTTTCTAATTCATAAAATGGCAACTACACGACTCTATCTTTTTACTTCACGGGGCAATTGTTACAAAAAACAGACAATGAGCATGGACAGTGCTTTGAGAAACTATAAAGTACTATATATTTGATTTCATATTAACTGGATAATTCTATTCACAGATGCAAGAATTTAGTCATAACATATATGTGTGGGTCTTAAGTGATATCCATTCACACCAAACAAATGTTACTAAAAATTATCACTGAGTAATCATCTGTAAGTATGTAAACTACAAATTCAGAGCAAGGAACACTGGAGAGTAATAAAATGTAGCTTAAAAATGGAAGCACCATGATTTGGATGTCTGCTGGAAAAGCATGAAATAAACTAACTCATACCTGAAGATCCCTTTTATTCTAACGTAATGTTTGAATTCATACCTACAACAGAAGCTAAAAATACAAGGCGAATGAAAGGAAAACTGATGAGTTAATGAATTTCAAGCTGGAGCCGAAGGAACTATTACAAAGACAGCCTCTGGACCACATGGAAATTCGAAGGCGAGAGTCTGGAGACAGAAGCAGCGTCACGGTCTTACCTCTGCTCCGTATTGAAGAGCGCGAAGACGTGCTTGCTGGACATGAAGCCCTTCTCCACGTCCCGGACCTTCAGGTTGTCCAAGGGGAGCATGTACTTCTTCTCTTTCTCCTATTGAGAGAGAGAGAGAGAGAGAGAGAGAGAGAGAGAGAGAGAGAGAGAGAGAGAGGAGGCTTTAATCAAAGATCCTGAAGCATGCCAATGGCAACATACCACCTGAGCTGGCCAACACATGATTATAATATTTTGATACCATCACACAGCTACCAAGGGATGCAAGGTGTCTGAGACAGGCGTCTCCGGTGATTCTCCACACGTGGGTGGGAGGGGGGAAGGGAAGGGAGGACAGGGCAGGGCAGAGGAAGAGAGGACTCGGCCATGGAGGAAACACGTGGTCCTCTAGCCTTTCTTCCTCGCGTGGGTCCCCTTGGATGCTTTTAAATGTTAGTTTGATATTAAGAATTTAGCCATCTGTTAATATTTAACAAACAACGTTCTGGTCCTAATTCAATGGGAAATGCCACATGGATTTCATTTCATATTTTATTTGCAGCCTAAGCAGTTTTGATAGCCAGCGCTGGCAGGGGGCTGGAAGCAGAAGGACCCCAGAATGACATGCCCCCTGCAAATTATGATAAAGTACAGAAAATGCTTTCTTCATTTGTGTCTAGAATAAAATGTAGGCAAAAAAAAAAAATGATTCCATTAAACTCTTGAGCTCTTTGAGGGGGAAAAAGAAAAGGACCCATTAGAAGTGGACCGATATTAACTACAACAAATTCTCTTTTAAAATGAACAATTCTTCAGGAAGAAAATGGACACTGAAGAGGGAAGGTCTGTAAATGGGACCAAACTGGTCTCAGCAAAGCATCCTGGACGCCAAAGAATTACTAGAAATATTTATTTTCCTGGACTCGCCCAGGGGCGATGTTATCATAGATATAAACATTTTACGGCCCGAGTAATGGGAGAGTGCCCAACACGGCTTCAGAAACGCAGTCGAGACCTGTTCCTGGGGCGTCTGCAGCCTGTTCCGTGCGAGACTATCCCTTCCATGGACCCAGCCCCCATCCCTGGTGCTAGTCCTGAGAAAAAGCAGGATTAGACCCAGGAGGAGGGGAGCACGGAGACTTAGCTGTGACTTTTAATAAACCACTACTAACACCTTTTCTGTGGGGAGTATTTGCACCATGCAGGTATGTCCACCATGAGCCTTTTAGTCTCTGCAGCTCCTGCCACACTTGCCTGAGATCTGTGGCTCAGCAGGACAGAGCAGAACTCTGCTGTGCTCCCGAGCCAGCTGTGGGGCCTGCTGTCTGCATGCCCCTTAGAGAGTCACTGAAGGGAGCACCACGGGCTTTGCTGCTTCTTACTCCTCAATTAATCCGAGAAAAGCTGGGCAAAGCCCGTTGAAATAGTGAGGCAGAGAGAAACAGACGACTAAAGAAGGAAGTCGTTTAGAGAACAAAATGGCTGTCCTGACAGGCGATGTCTTCAAAGATTAAAAAAAAAAACAAAACAAAAACCATAAAAGAAATTAAATGCAGGTAAGAAAAGCCTAAGAATAAACATAAAAAAGCAAAGCACTGTAAAAAGATTCCAATATTGCTTGTACAAAAATTAATTATATATCAGCAAACACAAGGACACTCTAAATAGCAAAATACATAATTTAAGTAAATGAAGCATCACTATTGAGTCAACCGTATTTGAAACACTTGTCAGGCGATTTTAGGACAGAATTCTAAGAGGCAAGATTGTAGACTGAATGAAAAGCTATTCAATACATAATCATATGAAAATGCTTGAGACCCAGGGAAAATTTTTTTTGGGCGTTTTTCAATGCCCTAAATTTAAGCAGCTGGATTTTTTTTTTTAATACACCATCCTATTCAACCTTTTGAAATGATGGGTTTGCCTTTTAATGGGAAATCTGCATTTCATTGGAAAGATGGAACACAATGTCCTTGGCATGTGCTGTGTAGAAGCAGGCTCTCTTTGTACTGCATTCTTTAGCATATAGAAAAGACCAAAAATCCAGCAAGTGGATGTCAGATATTAAACAATGGAGAAACACACACATATGCAGTCGGGCAAACATGAAAAATGTAGTTTCATTCTCAAAGTATTAAGTGTCATTTCTCCAAGGTTTTTGAGGACATGTTGCTAAATTTTTTCATAATCAAGAGTTTTAGGACTGACAAAATAAGAAGAAAAAGAAGGCTCAGACTGATTTGTTTAATTAAAGTTGTAAGTCAAATGGAGAATTGAAGGAGAGAGCAATGAAACAGTATATCATGAATGTTTCTAAAATTCTTGCTGCTTTGGAGAAAGAATGAAGTTCCTTCTGCTAAAAGAACATTTTGAATATGAAATAACTAAACAAAAGGAATACAAAAGGATAAAGGCTAAATAGAATTATAACTACCAAAATACAGTGAGTCTTAGCCCCAGCTTAATTGAGATCTTCGCTACAGAAGTTTGTTAGTTTTATTAAACTGCCTAACGGTGCAGTGAGTAGTATGGCAGCCACCAACCATGGGTGACAACTGAGCACTCGAAAGGTGGCCTAACTGGGAGGTGCTCTAAATGTTAAAAACACGCCAGATTTCATAGCCTTAGTATGACCAGAACGATGTAAACTATCTCATCCTCTTATACTGATTACATGTTGAAATGCTATTTTACTAGCTTGTGGCACACACAAGGGAAAAAAATTTCTCTTTGTGATGAGAACTCCTAGGATCTGTTTCTCTTAACAACTGTCCTACGCATTACGCCGTGGCATCAGAGCCATTGTGTGGTACCCTGTGTCCCCAGTACTCACTTATCTTATTACTGGACGTTTGTATCTTCTGATGAGATTCCTCTGACTCCCCCTCTTTCTTATCTCTGCCTCTGGTAACCACAAGTCTGAGCTCCTTCTCATGAAGTTGTTGTTTTTTAAGATTCCACATGTAAATGAGATTATACAGGATTAGTCTTTCTCTGTCTGACTGTTTCACTTAGCACAATGCCTTCAGGGCCCAGCCATGTTGCTGCACGTGGCTTTTTACAGATGAATGACAGTCCCTGTGTGCATGTGTGTGTGCGGGTCACAACTTCTTTATCTATTTCTCAACCGATGAACACTTAGGATGTTTCCATGTCTTGGCTATTGTAAATAATGCTGCTATGAACATGGAGGTGCAATTATCTTTTGAGGTCATGTTTTTGTAACCTTTGGGTATATAGCGGGTCCCGCTTATTGGTGGGGGACACATTCCAAGACCTCCAGCAGATGCCTGAAACTGCAGGGTACCGAACCCTACACATACTATGTTTTTCCCTATATGTACATGCCGATGATAAAGTATAACTTATAAAGTAGGTACAGTAAGAGACTGACAATGACCAACAATAAAACGGAACAATTATAACAATATGCTATAACAAAAGTTGTGTAAATGTCTCTCAAAGTCCCTTATTGTACTGTCCTCACCCTTCTCCTCCTGATGATGTGAGATGATAAAATGCCAACATGACTAGATGACAGGAGGTGAGTGACATGAGCCCTGTGACGCAGCGTTAGGTGCTAGCATACGGCAGACTGTGATGCCACGACAGCTGGACAGCCACGATGGCTGCTCGGTGACTGACTGGTGGGAGTGTCCACAACGTGGGGATGCCGGACAAAGGATGATTCACATCCGGGCAGGATGGAGGGAGATGGCGCGAGATTTCCTCACTACTACTGCTCCTCAGAACAGCGCGCAATTTAAAACTAGTAAATTGTTTATTTCTGGAATGTTCTATTTAATATTTTTGGACCACACTTGACCTTGGGTAACAAACTACAGAAAGTGAAGCCACAGATAAGTGGGGACTACTATCTAGTGGAATCACTAGATCTATTTTTAATTTTTTGAGAATCCTCCATACTGTGTGAGAAATGATTTTTGGGGGGGAGAGTCAGAAAAGAAATTCTATATATTTTCAAAAGCTTCAGAAACTGATGTCACTGATTCAACATTACTCTTTTCTTCGCTTTTAGACACAGTACCTCGCCTTTCTTTAACAGGAGACAGTTACCAGCACCGTTTATAGGGGAGGCATCCAGGAAGACAAGGGTTCTTTGTTCAGAGAGAGAGAAAGGCAAGAGAGTGTTCTTTCTCTTTAGTAACTTGGAGAGAGTTCGAAGAAAGAGCAATGGGGTAGGCAAAGAAAAGGATGCTTCTAGTGTGTGAGAGAGTGTGGTCGGAGGCGGAAGTGGCTGAACGAGGTGTGTGAAAGGCAGAGGAATCAAGGTGAAGGGCGGTGGGAATTACGGGATGGCCACAGTCCGTGTTCATCAGCCTTGAAGGAAAACAAAAGGATCAATGAGGGGCCGATGCCAGGTGGGCAAGTGCTCAGTGATGGCCTCTAGCGGGCAGGGTACCGCCAACATAGCCTGAGTGCTGGAATGAGCTACAGTGGATATAAAGAGAGGTATTATATTTTTTCCGGCTAGAAGAAACGCCTTCTTCTCTGCAAGAACGCAAATATTAGCGGCCTTGAAATTTATGCCAAGTGCCGCTTCCTCCGTGAAGCCCACTCTGATTACAACACGTCATAGACCTCTTTTACAGCTCTCATCTTTTCCATAATTTTTGTCAGAGGCTATGTAAGATGAGATTTCTTGTTTATATACAGCTTATTTCTTCAATAAGATTGACAGCTTCTTGGGGACAATGATTGTGTTAGAATTCTTTTGTGTTCACACTTAATAGTCATTACACTGCTACATATGCAGAATTTGTTTAAAAATATTTGCTCGTTGATGATATATCACAAAACAAATTCCAGCATGACGGTTTTACCATAATTTTAGACCTATATTATTTTGCTATGGTGCCTCCATACACTATTATATTAAAAACTATCTAGCCAGATGTGATAGAAAAACTTATATTCAGTGCCTCAAAGATGGATTTTGAATAAATTTACACGTTTTTGCTTAGTATTGTATAGTTTGTTGGGTGAAGTTTTACCAACCTAGACCAATATACTTGATTTGATTAATACAAACCACATGGCTTAAACATATAAATATACTGTGACAATTCAATATACTTCAAAACAATATAAAAACCAAAACCAGCAGACATACTACTCTTAAGAGACAAGAATTGATTTAAAGTTTTTAAAAATGGTAGAGCATAAAAAGATTAGAAGAGAATAAAGAACAATATATGAAAAAGCTAGTAATGGCACCAAATATACTTTTTAACTATGTGATATTTGCTATAATTTTTCCCTGACATGCTCTAACATATTAAAGCATTGTGACAACGTTTCTCAGACTAATAAATACGATCAGATCAGAAACGGGCTCCACGACAGATTGACAGAATATCCCACGCTGCTGAGAATAGCTGTGCCTCACGGAGCAAAGCATCCTAGTTCTGGTTACCTCTCTTCTCATGCTCCATAACCACTGTTTTCTATCATTATTATTATTAATTATTATTATTATTATTATTATTATTAATTTTCCATATGGATAGCCCTGATTTGTTAAACGTCTCTTCTCTCATCGAGAAACTGATATTTATTTGTTGTCTCTTTCTCAGTGGTGTCCCACCCTGCCAGCGATGATGGAAACATTCCCATGACATGACCACATGGGTGGCACTCCCGTCCCAGCCAAAGAGGAGGTGCAATGATTGTGCCCCCGAGAACCTGGTCCAAAACCAGGGCAACAGCCCAAAGATGAGCCCAGGTTGACATGATTCCTCATCCAGGGCTGTAAATATTTTTTGCAGAATGTTGAAAACTCACGAGGTATCGTGGGACATTCGATTATTATCATTTGATTGTTGCTCAAGAGAATAGGGTTGATCGAATTTTTTTGTCGACAGAGTTTTCTTTTTTCCCGGCACACCGTGGCCAGAATGTCTGCCAGCAGGGAAACTGCAGCTATTTATGCTGGGTTTCTGGTTGGGAACCAAGGCCAAGGAAAAGGCAATGCCCCCGTACATCAACCCTGAGCAAGTGACACGAGGGTCTGTGAGCAGGCACAGACCTCGCGCGCCTCGCCACACCCGTTCTGCAGAACGACACTGTGGTGCATCTTCAGGGTAAATCCAGACTCCTCAGCACTCACCGTGCCAGCCGCAGGACCCCTGCTTGCCCACCACGACACATCGCCCCGTTTCTTCTCGTCTTTGCACTATCCCCTCCACTAGAAATGCGTCCACCTATTTGTCACTCTGCTTCTCTTCCACTCAGAATTCCTGCATAAAATCATGCCATCTACCTCAGACTTATTGGACATTTTCTCTTAAAATATTATAGGTCTCAGTTTTCTGTCTTCTTTTCCTTCCCCATCCCATTTGCGGATAGTATTTTTAAATCAGTGGAATCCTTTAGAAAATAATTCTGAGCCCAAAGCCCGCTCTATAAAGTGGACTAAAAACTGGAGCCCCTCTGATTGAAGCGGGGGTCGGGCCACGAGACACCCGCACCTTAAGACACATCCTTTAGTGCTGACACTGCCTCCGAGACAGGCAGTCAGGACGCCTAGGGACTCCAGGACACGGTGCGGGGTTTGGGTCCCCGCTCCGGAGTCTGGTCCACCTGCCAGCCTTATTCTCCAGGAGCTCCATGGTGCCAGAGCTCTGCTCTCACCACAGTCTGCCTTGTCCCTCTAGGTGTCCTCCACCACCCCGCTGCCTGTGACTTCTAACCGAGCCAACAGGCGTCTCAGAGCCATGGATGCGATTAGCCGATCCTTCCCGTTCAATTCGCCCCTGCCGTGGCCTTCCCGCCTCACTGGCACTTTGATGCATCCAGCCAAAGCGCACCCACATGTGCCATGCTCTGGAGCCGTCCGAGGCCCCTGTCGCGGCCAGGCCTCCTCTGCTCTTCCCAGATCCGCCCCCCTCCCCCGCTGCAGCTGCAGCGCTGACAGCACTGGCGCTTGGGTCATTGCTCTGTGTTTCCCGCTAACTTCACCGAAGCGTGTGTTTGCTCTGACTTTCCAACTACAAGGTCAAGTCCTGAGGCAGAGAGCAGATCGGTTGCTATTATTAACTTTATCATTGTTATTGTTTGCCGTCCTAGGAACCTTGCTCCCCTGCTCCTCTGTAACTGTTTCTGTCTTTGTTTTGGTTGCACAGTTGACATTCAACAAACATGTGTTGGATGATCACAGGACTGAGAACCTTCATGGGCTGGCACAGTGCTTTGCCCAGATGAAGAACTCGGAGATGATGACTGACATACAGAATAAGCAAAATATCAAAGAAAAAAAGAAAGAGGCTATAAAAATATTGAGAATACCAGAATCCTAGTTGAATATCACATGTTACTGGAGTTTAGTACTAGTAAGAAGTTAGAGTTATGAAGATGGACAAGTATGGAACTCAAAATATAAACCACCCATCTTTTTCTTTGGGTTCCAAGTCCCTGCTTTCATCAGAATTACATTTTGAGTAGCAAACAGCCACAGGGAGCCAGCAGGCTGCTCGTACATAGGACGACTTTCGATTTTTCTTCTGGGCACTGAATGAACTTGTCGTGTATGCCTTGGGTGGGCTGTCGTGGTAGCTTCAAGAAAATGCCCTGGCCTTCACGCCACTGCTTTCCTCTCTGTACTCACTCAGACCCCTAAGTGGACAACGCACCGCGAACCCTCCACCAGGTCCGGGAAAGTGCCACACCTGCCAACCCCCAGTAGCCAAGCTGGTCTTCTCCTGCCTCCCTCTCGCTCTGCAGAGTTCTAGTCAATTCCCACCTCCTCCAGGAAGCCTGTCTGGCCGTGAGAGCCCACTGGAGGGCTCCCTCCTCCATTCTCATGGTGTTGGTTCTTGGGCAGTACCACTCATTTTTGGTACTTAGTATATATTGCCCTATATTTTAGGGACATATCATATCCTCGAGATGTGGGCTTCTTCCCTGACTGAAGAGAGTACTTCGATCATTTGAAAGTGAGAATGTTAAGGATTTTATTCTCAAGTTTTTATCTTCCATCTCCAAATTCTTATATTTAAAGAAATAGTCACGAGTATTTGTGAATATTCACGAGCATGAGATAGGTAATGTACAAGACCGATAATGCTAAGTATAGTAAAGAATAAAGAACTTAAAGCTAAGTGCAGCAGACTGATCACGTGCATATATCTCTTCTCCCTCCCCAAACCCACTGCGATGGTAAAGGAATAAAGAGATACTGATCCATCAAGACAAAGGCAGCGGGAGGGGAGAAGCCGTGGAGAAGAGATTCCCCAGAAGCTCAGGACGAAAGCGAACAGAGGGGCATTCTCTGACTTACGTACAGAGGAGCTGTCCTTCCAAACACCTACAGGGAGAGAATGGAGGAGAAACCACCCCAGCTGGGTCCTGTCCCATCCTGCCCTGGAGGTGCCTGGTACCCCACAAGGGGGGATGTGGTTGTGGGGTGGAGACCAGCAAGATCAGGTGGTATGTACACAGACATACACAGAGCACCTGTCGGCACAGAGTCCCCTCCTGTAAGCACAGCAGCCCATTCCTACCCAAAGCAAGAGGCCGGAGGCTATTTCCCTACTTAAAAAAGTTCTCTGAAAGAAGTTTGGGACCTAGAGATGCCAGGCAGGGTGGACAACAGAAGTGGGACAAACACAAGAGAGTTCCGTGAAATTCTGTATACTGAGAATTATTCTCAGCCCTTTTTCCTGCCCTGCCCCAGAATGCCAGACACTAGGCAGGATATTCTTCTCTGGGGAGCCAAACAGATCCAGAGAAAATGCCCCGTATATCAACATTTCAGTGAAAAAGCCAGCTGATGACCCGGTCGCCTCCTCGGGAAGCCTCCCCCACACACAGTTCCCAAGTAGTCGATTGGCCCAGAACGTGTCACAGCGATTAGCCAAAGTGGCTTCTGAGGACAAGTGACCTTGGCATCCATTCCAACCTCATGGTCATGTCCAAGTTCAACTCAAAACACAGTCTTGCTCGGGTAGCTGGGCTCCAGATGAGATACAGCTTCGGCCAGCCTGAGGCACCCCTGCCAGCCTCTGGCTCAGAAGTGAGCCCCTGGAGAACAGCAGCGTAGGTGGCACCTGTTTGGTGGCCCTGGACCCAGAAGAGGTGTTATGGGTTGGCTTCCTCGTCGTGTACCCTCCAGGCCGGTGGCAGCTCCCCAGCAACCTCACGTGAAATTCTGTCTGGAGAGCCACGGCGGGCATCGCAGCCTAGTTCTGTACACTCTGCCCTCCCAGTGGATCCTAGAGCCATGTACCCCCTTAATTTCCCAGCACTACTTCCTTTAAAATACTTTTAAAATATTTAAAAATTTTTAGAAATTAAATTTCCAAAAATTTTTACATTTTAAATTTAAATTAAAAATTTTTAATAAAAAATTTTAATTATAAAACCTTCATGCAACTGATTGTGTGTGTGTGTATGTGTGTGTGTGTGTGTGTGTGTGTGTGTGTGTGACATATATGGTTATACAGTTATGAATTTCCAGGACATTTCACTCAGAGAAAGTCTTTAACCAGGAAAGAATTATGTGCATGAGAAATAACATACACGAGAAATTTTAAATTGGAAATTCAAGCACTGGGTGAGAAGGAGGGCGTCTGAGCCACTTCACAAGAAACGGAATAAGGCAACCGCTGTGAAAGAACCAGAAAGAAAAGCCCCAGGGGCGGCATGTTCGTTCCCACGCCATCCCGAACCATCTCCGTGATAGCAGGGTGCCTCACGGGTTACACGTTCTCTGCCAATAAGCCGAGGACAGGGACTCGGTTTGTTTCATACGTTTTCAGTTACTAGAAAGGAAAAAATCTACTCTGCACGGCAGAACACACTGCAGGCACTTTACAATGAGCGTACTGCCCACACTCGATGGCCCCAGGTCCTCATTCCCTTCTGTGTTCCAAGGCGACACAACTTATATATTAAAAAAAAAGAAGAAGAAGAAAGAAAGAAAGAAAGAAAACTGAAGTTTGGAACGGTGCTTGCTTTCCTTGAAAAGGTAGTAACACGATAAGGATTCCTGGTCGTAACCCTTTCTCACCTCTGACTTCTGTGGCTGCGCATTAAATTGCAAAGTGACTCTGAAATTCTGCTTACTTTGCAATAGTTTTCCGATGCATATTCACCGTGCAAAATTCTACATGCATAGCCATTGGGTATTTTCATTAAATAAAAGTGTTATTTTGGCTAAGTACGCCATACATTTGTAAAAGTTCAAATCAGTAACGATTCTTGTTTCCGAATGCAGTATCATTTTTACTTATCTGAGAAAATGAGGGTGAAGACTGCAATGCACAAATAAAATCCTCTGATGATCCCCAGAACTCAGGAGACGAATGGTTTAAATTTTACCCCCATCGTTTGTCGCCGAGTTACAAACAAAAATCAAAGCTGAATTCCCTCCTCCCTTTCTATGGTTTCAACAAAGAAACACTCAAAAAGAGGCAGCACCGAGGAGAAAAGCAACAATGCTGAGAATTCAGCCAAAATCGTGAGCTTTCCCAAGGCCTCTGCATGGACAGTGAAGCTGCTTCCCACCTCTGCAAGGAAGACAGTGTGTTTGAAAAAACCAGCTGGGTGGGGTGCCCTTCGTCCTTCGGGGAGAGCCCTTCTGTGTTCCAGAAAGAGCAGCCTGGAGATGGGACAGGGAGAGGGTCCCCTCCATGTGCCTCTGAAAAGCAGCTGGACTCCAGGGGACATTTGGCTGGACTGCTCCGAGCGTAGCTCAAACATGTGACCACAGAAACGGGGCTACAGACCAGGGAAAAAGAACTGCATGGTTCTTCCCCACCGATGCCCATCACGATCCCAGTCTGCCCACTGCTTTCTGGGGACAGGGTGAGGAAAAAACAACAGGGAGGGAGAGGGTGGAGGGAAGACAGAAAGGGAGAGTGAGGTGACCTGTTTACAACTGGGAAGAAACTAAGGGGACCGAGCTACAAGCTCTCTCTGCTTTCACCGCCTGCTCAGATGGCCGTGTCCCCAGCCCCTAGGAGGCGAAGAGCAGCTGGGAGGACAAAGGAAATGTGGTTGGAAACTAAGGGACAGGGATTCGCATGTGAGTTCTGCCACCAGCCATGGGAACCCAGGCAAGTCACCTGCCTTCTCGGTCTCTGTACCAGGTGACAATCCGTGCCTCTTAGGAGGCCTGAGGATTCGATGAGATCAGGCTGGGCGTTCGGGGCCTCCTGATAAACGTTTGTTTATGTTTCCTGGGGGGAAAGCTTTGCAGCCACCCACTTCCCATCGTGAATACAGTCAGGGGTTCTCCAGCACATTTCCAACAGTGAGCTCGGCACTTGTAAACTACAGAACCACGAGGGGGAAACAGGAAGCTAATGGCGGGCCAGCAGATGACCATGTGTTAAACACGAATCATGAACAATATCCAGCCAGGAGGGTGACCAGCAGCAAACAATCTCAACACATTCAAACGATCTTTTCTTATTCAAAGAAGGTTTGCAAGAAATGCAGATCTGTGTGGCCATGTCCTCAGCCACAGAGATGACTTGACTGCCGGCTGGCCAGTGGCCATCTAAGTCCCTCTCCCTCACTCCCACAATGCATTGCACAGAAGATCAAGGAGAGTACTGAGGGAGTGGGGGGTCGAGGGTAGGGTTAGGATGCAAAAAATACAAAAATGAAAAGCCTATAATTAAAGACTCATCTACCCAAATTACTGATATGTTCTTCCAATTTTTAAAAAATAAGCAAGATTCTCCAGACTGGCTAGGAAACTAAAAAGTAGGCAAGGTTTGTTTTCTTTCTCCGAACCTCTTCCATTCAGGCAGTTTCACTTCTCTGCTGGCTCCGAACCCAGACGGCCTGGGTCAGCGGCCTTGGCCGCTACCTCGTCTGTAGCTTTCTCTCCTCACTACATCCCAAGAAAGGTCATCCCCCTCACTCCATCTGTCCTGTATTACCAACTGGATTTACAGTACCTACAGTGGGGACCCTGTTTACCTCTGTGGGTCCCTGATACTGGTGGGCACTCAGTCTGCGCTGACTGATGATGCTATCAGACTCGCCTGTGCCACGTCTCATTCTGCGGGCCTTGCTCCGTGCATACCTGCATTTACAGTTAAGAACTGGCTAGAGAATATGTTTCATTAATTACACTTCCCAGGTAACATATCTGCATTTACATGGGGACTTCAATTCTTCCACCTGAAGGCCTCAAAATTGCTTTGGTGAGCCTAAGGGTGACTTCCCAGGGTTGCCCTGAAACCGTCCCCATAGGCAGCTGCCTGGTCCAAGGCTGGCACACTCTGGCTGTTCTCCATGTCACGAAGCAGTACGTTTAGGGTTGTGTTTCTCTAAACAGAGTTCCCTGAGCCCTGGAGTCTGTGAGATCTTGCGAGAATGAAAAGCAATTTTGTGTTGGCACTGAATAAGACGAGTACAAGGGGTTTTCTGAATTGTCACCATTTTATAAAAGAACATCAGCATTCAGTTTGAGCACCCATGTTCGTGTGTGTGCACAGTCACAGTACTTCGTACCTACTGACGGGGAAAAGAACGGGGACAGACACCAACATGTCAATTATGTACTCTCTGTTCGGTCGCCTGCAGATGCCATTAAGTCACTAACCATGAGGTGGCTTAATACCTAAGATGGCCGACGGCTGATGCAATCGAGACCTCACACTGCACCAGGGACCTTCCGGGCATGGAAAGACCCTAACCACGGGAACAGAACAATGGAACACCACGCCCAGCACATCCGGGACCAAAAAAGTCTTTAAAAACAACTCCCTCATCCCCTTCGGGCATGACTTCTCTGGCCCCTAACCCTGGGACCAGTGAGCCTCGCCCGCAGACCCCCAATAAAGCCTTGTCCAGTACTTCGCTTTGGTACTCTGTGCTTTTTATTCGATTCCAACCCATCACTCTCCAACAACGACATCAGTGTCCTGGGTGGATGGAGGTTTCATTCCAATAGGATGAAAGTGGCCGGAGCACAGTGGAGCCACCCAGCACAGGGGAGCTCAGGTATGCCACCTGCAAAGGACCCAGGCTTGGTGGCCAGAACCCATTCCTGTTGACAAACTAGTTATGCTTCTTAAACATGACTAATGCCAGCTGAAGTTCCTTGGTGATACAGTTCTGTTTAATGCTGAACTGGTTTGCTTTCATGATGCAGAATGACAAGCATAAGGTGTTTACATATTGGTAGATATCTGAAATAAAACAATTTTCTGCTTGTGCATGTTTGTGTAACATTATGAATCAAAGCGGTCTGCTTACACTCATAGTCGACGAAGATCCTCTTCCCTTAAAGGGTATTTGCGCATCACCCAAGTGGGAGAAACACTGGTTTAGGGAAAGTGTATTTGGAGTTTTCTTCAAAGGGTTGGCATAGTAAAAATATGTACAAGCAAACAACCTTGAATATCAATAATTGGGAGCAGAACTTAGACATTGAAGCAATTTCTAACTGCCCTCAGCAAGACCAGGAGAAAAAGCACAGGGCGGACCGTCAGAACCGGGGGCCCAGGCAGGGCTGCCGGGCCCACTGGAGCTGCAAAGGCTGTTTTCCTGCTCTGTGCTTCGGCTCGCCCTACGTTAAGAAGGGATAATAATACTCAAACTTAAGCCTTTAACCAAAAAATGAAAACAAACTTGACTTTATGGGAACAAAGAGGCAATAGATGCAAAAGCATGTTCATCCTTTGAAAACAAGAAGGTACTATTTGAAAGAGGAACTCTTGAAAACATCTCAGCAACATGTGTCTAATTCGTACTGACGTGTGTAATTGAGCCTATGTTTAATTTTTGCTGCAAATTATCTGCTTCCTTTTAGAAGCCAGGTTGGTAAAATGCTGAGTTGTGTGGTTCAAAAGCAGAGCTGTGGAAGACTCGGGGATACAGGGGGAAAGACATGGTAAGTGGGGCCCTTGACAAAAGAAGAATGAGGGGAATGGAGGAAGAGGAAGGGCGACAGCTGCAGAGAACCGTGGCTAAGACAAGACGTCCAGAAGCGGGTGGAAAGTGACAGCAAAGAAGGGGGTAAATGAGCTTTTCCACACCCAGACCTCACCGATGACATGCCACACAGACAGACCCAGGCCAGTGAAGACCCAGAGCGATCCAAAGAGGGAGAAACTGCGTGCATATAAATGTTTACCTTACTCCCCTCTTTCTCGTCCCCTTGCCCCCTCCCCCTCCATTTCTTAACCTGCATCAAGCTTAAATACTTACTGGGTTCCTCGCAATTAAATTCAGTCAATTCCTGTTTCATTATTCAGAATAATTATATTTCAATGACGAAAACCTTGATGATTACGTAAAATAATGAATCTCAGATCCTTTCTTATTTTAAGCGCCTGTGTCACCAAGTAATAGCACGTGTTTAAAAGAAAACCAGGGCGGGGAACCGGGCACCTTTCGAGCACCCCCTTCTGCTCCTCACCCCCCTCTCCCGGAGCTTTTTATGCATAACAGAAATGCTGTGAGATGGTATTTGTTCTAGGTTCATCAGGGAAGCCTTCCTCGACATGCGAAGTGACAGCTGTGATTTAAAAGGTGACTCGGCCACTTTGTGGAGTGTAAATTAGGGAGCGCCAAGAGTAGGAGCAGAAAACCAAGTAAGAGAGGACAGTGCTAGTGCAGTGCAGGAAAGAGGCAGTAGCCATTCCAACTGGGACAGGAGTTGAAGGGACAAGGGACTGGATTTGGGAACAGCTTTTGGAGGAGAGCAGTGGTTGACAAACTACAGCTCTGAGGGCTGAATACAGCCTCGACTTATGTGTGTATGATGGATCTACTGGCTAAGAATGGTATTAACCATTTTAGATATAAGGAGAAAAGAGGAGAAGAGATGTGATAGATACCATAAGTGGCCTGCAAAGCCTAACGTATTAGCTATCTGGCCTTACAGAAAAAGTTTAACAACGCTTGGAGTAGAGTCAGCAGATCTTGAAATTGAACTGGATGGAGAGAGGGATGAGGGGAAGAGAGAGATGAAGGCCAGAGCCCGCACTCTTAACCTGAGCAGCTGAGTGATGGACATTCCGGCCGGCCCTGCCCTCCTGGTGCCTCCACTTCTACCCGTCTTCAGTGTTATGCTCCCTTAACTGTCAGATTTACTCACTCACGTGTCTGCCTCCCTCCGTGGCAGGAAATTCCTTAAGTGACTCTAAGTTTTGTCAGTATTTACAGTACCCAGATCTGCACAAGATACATGCTCCATAACTACTGGATGTAATTGAACTGATATGTTAAGTCATTTTCAGCAGTGTTAGCAACATCAATGTCTTAATGAATAAAAAGTGACAATCTGTTTTTTTAGGGTATGAGTTTATAAGCCATTTTTTCCCTCAGTACAAGCCTATATATTAGTATTAGAGTAAGCCTCAGTGATAAGTTCCCATTACAAGAAATTGTATTTTACATTGATTTACTTACATTTGTTTACATTTAAAATTTAAGAAACTATAAGCATTTTTTAAAATGTGAACTAAAATGTGTATCTTTATACACTCTTAGATGGAATATTAATTGACACAGTTTCTTAGAAGAAGAGGATTTAATTAAAACATTGAACTGTTAAATGTATTTATCTTTGGACCCAGTAATTCCGTTTTCCATTTTTAGGAATAGAACCTAAAAAGAAAACAAAACTTACACAAGTCAACATATATGAAATGTTTTTTGCTTCATTATTGCTGAAATTGAATTGCCTATCAGCTGGGACTAGCTAAAACATTATGGTATGTATTAAAGTAGCTAACATTTATTGAGTACTACTGTTCTAAGCATTCTACCATATATTTAGTTATTTAATCCTTCCAACAATATTATGAATTAGGTACTATTATCATCACAGTTTGAAAAAAAGGAAAGTATGTATAATAAATCCATACGAAAGAACACTGTGTGACTATCGAACAGAGTGACCTATCTATATTCAGTGGAAAGAGCACCGAGATTTTTCTTGATTGAAAGGATTCAGTTGTAGAATAGCATGCAGAGTATCAGTGTATTAGTATAAATTCATGCATTTATATTCAAGAGAGAGATGTCTAACAAGGAAAGGATGATAGCATGGTTGTTTTTCTCCTGGATGGTGAGATGGTGGATTTTTTAAAAACTTTCCAGTCTTGAATTTTTCCATAAAAACTGTTCCTAAAATGAAGTATTTTGATTATTTTAGACCCCTCGGTGGACTCATGCAGTATCTGTCCTTCTGTGTCTGGCTAATCTCCCTTAGCATAACGTCTTAAAACTTCACCCATGTTTTTGCAAATTTCAGAATTGCCTTCTTTTTTCAGGCTAAATAATATTCCAATGTCCGTGCAGACCACACTTTCTTTATCCATTCATCTGCCGACAGACACTGAGGTTGTTTCCACATCTTGACTATCATGAAAAGGGCTGCCAATGTCTCTTCGGGATCCTCTGACTTCAGTTCCCTTGGGTAAATACCGAGAAGCGGGATTGCTGGATCCACTTGGATGACAGATAAAAGAGTCAAATTCATAGACTCAGATGGTGAAATGGTGGTGGCCAGGGTCGGGGGCAGGGGACGCTGGGCACTGCTGTTAATGGGCATAAGGTTTCAGCTGTGCAGGACCAACTGCACCATGGCTACAGTTCCCGATACTGCGCTGTGCGCTCACATGTGCACGAGCGTGGATCTCGTGTTCCGTGTTCATACCATGATAAAACAATATTTTTTAAAGAAGTATTTTTCATTGTGGGATTTGTGGAGTTAAAAACAGCCTTTTCTAAGTTCTATTTGGTTCTCCTATTTAAAAAGTCCTACCTATCTCCCTTCTTCTAAAGCTGTCTATTCTAGCCTCCAAACAGAACCTTCAGCCCTCCACCCACCTATCGTTATCACCCTGAGTCCCCCTGAATGTGGGGCTGAATGGAGTTCTTTGAATTGCCTGTCAACATGCTACTGACTTATTAATAAATTTTTATTTCGAAATATGGTATTATGGTCAACTACAGTAATAATTGCTAGTTAGTTTACAGTAGAAACTATCAGAATACTCAAAGAAGTTCAGACGGCGGTTTTTACTCATATACTATACTCAGTCACAGGAGAAAATCAAGACTACAGTGACGTCAAGGAAAGGAGGAAGGAAAGGAGGCAGAGAGAACGGCATGGTGCAATGGAAGATCAGACCGAATGGCAAGAAACCTGAGTTCTAGCCCCGCCTCTGCCAGTGGCCAATATACTAACTAACGCTGGGCGCGCCATGTGACCTCTTGGAACCTCCTCCTCACGTACAGAATGAGAAGTGAGATCTGACCCATGGCTTTTAAACTTAGATCCTCAGCACTCTGGGGAGTCTCTGGGGGAGCCTCCGGGGCCGCCATGGAAGCTGGAGAGCCCCCGAGGCAGGAGGGCTCGGTCCTGGGCCCCTGCCTCGCACTAACCGAAACAACTCCATTTTTATTTATGTCATATAACGGGATTTCATGGGAGATTTTTGATTGAATAAGGGTTTCTAACGCTTAAAACAAAGAAGTGGAGAGAGAAAAGTTTGGGAAGCAGAGACTGGGCTGATGTCTGAGGTTCCTTACAGCTTTAAGTTCTGGTTTTGAAATCAATCTGTGTCTCAGAATGTATGTGAGTGAGCAGTGAACATGCAGTCTGCCCCGAGGAGAATTCCCAAGGCCTTGGACATCAATCATGAAGTGTCTCCGTTGCTAACATGTGGCAAGCTGATTTTTTTTTTTTTTTTTTTGCTTCCCTGGGGTCAATTTACCATCTGCCTCATCTTCATCAAAACATTAATTTCAGCTTAATCCCCTTTCTTCCTCTCTGGTGGTAAAAGGACCTGGCTCACTTTGAAATAAAACAAATAGAGTGCGGCTCTGCTTTCATGCGCTGGGTGGTTCCCATTTGATGATTATGGAGCTCCGGAACACTCAAATGAATTAAGTCCTTTAGCTCTTTTCTGAGGCTCGAAGTCTAAAGAACTAGTTAAATAAAATGTGCCCAAATTCATCAAACGCATAGAATATTTACCATATGCAAGCGACAGGGCAAGGTGTGTCTGGTGAGAAAACTATGGTGAGACTCCAGCTTCAAGGAAGTCTATTCTCTCTCGTAAGAGGAAAAGTCAAGTCTGTGTGAATTCACAGAGCGAAAAGGCCTCGTCAGGCTGGGAGGAGGTCAGGGAAAGTTTTGAGAAGAGTCTTGAAGGTTGGCCAGGATTTTGGTCAGCAAAAGTATGAGGAGAAGGTATTTCTGGTGAAAGAATATTAAACTAAGACATTCGGCTATAATTCAATAAGAAGTAGGGCTGCTGGGGGACACATCCGCTTTATGAAGATGAAGCCGGTATTAAAAGATGGAGTGAATAGGGGAAGGCAGAGACAAAAACCTTGATGACAACTAAGGTGCAAGCTACTTTGATAGCCCAGACCCAGAAAAGGTGATGAAACGGGATGATGGCAGTGGACACATCAAAAAAGTGATTGATGGAGCTATACCTGGGACCACCCTTCTAAGAGCTGAGAGAATGGCCACAGGTAGACAGTGGAGCAGGTGGCAAGCTTGACTTGACAAGAATCCAGAAAGATGACGATGGCAGCTTGGGCTAAGGTGTTTGGAGAGCAGAAGGAGCACAAGTATATTTGAAAACTAGTAAGAAGTAAGACCAGGGTGGCTCCGTAGTGTAATGGTTAGCACATCTGCTTTACACACAGAAGGTCCTGGGTTCACGCCCCAGGTGGAGCCACGGACCATACCCCAGGTGCGCCAGGGCCCGGGTGCATGCCACGAGCATGTGGGAGGAGATGCCCCATCTTCAGAGAACCAGTTCTTAAAAAAGGGAAGTGGCAACATCCATGGGTCAGGGGTGGAAAGTGGGGTGGCGGGGGTTGTGAATTAAAGATGGGGGGGAAATAATAATAATAATAAAAGTAAAACCAACAGGGATTTCGTGGATTGAACACAGAGGTCATGTTCACTCAGAAACTCAGAGAGGGCACGGTCGAGGACAATAAGTCAAGGTTCAGTGAGGCCGTCAGCTCCATTCTGGATATTTTGATGTTGGAAGACATTCAAGAGGAGCCACAGTAATAAAATAAAAAAAAACTCTGTATTTGAGAGAGTTCCAGGATGTGATATTCTCAGGGAAATGTTTGATTGCAATTAATGCAAAGAAGTGTAAGGATTAATGGGTAAAAAGTTATAGGCTACATGGGAATTTTTTACAAAAGAATGGCTATCCAATGGGGCCTGCGAACGAGTCTGGAGAGGTTGCACACTTTTAATTAGACAATGTCGTTATGTTGTGCTGATAGAAAAAGAAATTGATACTCAACATGAAAAAATGAGGAATAGGAACAAATCTTTTTCGAGACTTCGTTTGTGTACTAGCATTCAGGGAATGGGTGAGTGATGTCTCTTGAAAGATCTCTGACCAGCGGAATTTTCTCTCCATCACATGTTTGAATGTTTAGAACTCTGTTAACGTTCTATTTAATTTAAGTGGTTGTATGTCGGTTCTTTGGCGCCACTGTCAATAATAAAATTCAACAAAACAAACCCCTAAATATGGCTTTGTTTTTCTCTTTTTAAACATATCCGATTCTCAGCCCAAACCCAGATCCAGTTTTTTTCTTCTCATGTGGAAGACAAGGCAGACCACCATTAAAATTATTTTGCTCACTGGACCCCACGGCCGTTTTGCTAACTTATCTTGGACTCGGCCTCCCAAATCCTTGCTCTCTGCGGTTATCCGTTGTTTTCTAGCTCAATACAAAGCTCTGCCATCCACTGACTTCCTGCTTTCACCTCTCAGTCCCCCCTGGGGAGCAGCCAGGGCGTCTAAATTTTTTAATAAGTGCCCCAAGTGGTTTTTGAGATTAGGCAAATTTGAGAAAATCTGTGTGGAGTCTCTTCAGGGACCACCTGGAGGGTGTGAGAGAAAGGCATGTGAAGCAAAGACCCTTGTGCTCAAAACACTCAACAATCATGGCCGCTTCTGACTTGCCTCGTCTCCCTCCTAATTCCCACTTCAACGCTATACTAAGCAGTCTAGAATCCGTCAGCCATTTGAAGATCAAGAGTTGAACATTACTGGTGGCCAGAAACGTGGTGAGCTCTATTTTCCGTGTCAAGTATAATATACAGCATTGAACGAAAGAGACAAAATCTTTGCTTCCATCTTACTTTCTAGTGGGAGATATAAATAATAAGTGAAATTTCTGGAATATTAGAAAATGATGAGTGTTAGAAAAATAAAGCACGAACTGGGAAATGAGAGCGAGTGTGTATGTGGTGTGTGTGTGACGTGTGTGCATACACATTTTTAAACAGGGAAGAAGCAAAGCCTCGTGAGAGGACGACCATTAAGCGAAGCCCTAAAGGAGGCGAGGGAAGGACCAATGTGGCTGTGCGGAAGACAGGAAGTCAGTGACATTTAATCAGTGTGACTACGATGAATGGGTCCAAACGCTGCAAGTCCTTTACTGAGGTGATTCTCTGCTCTTGAAACCATCCCTCCCCTTCCTGCTGTTACAGCGAATGCCATCTGCTTTAACCAGAGTCACCACCAACACTGTGTTATCCACACCACACCGGGAACATTTTGTTACTGATGTGATTGCAGGTCCCTTCCACAGCTGCAGAAACAGAGCCACAAAGGGCTCGTGAAGTCACAGAGCTAACTGGAGATGGGCGAGAACCCAGCCTCAAGCTCTTTCAGTCAAAGGGATTTTTAACACGTAGACCGGAGATTGTTTATATTCCTTTTTCAAAATTACATTTCTAATACAAATACTCTCTTAGTGGCTACACACTCATATATATAATGATAATGTGGGCCATAGCCTTAATAATACATTACTTTCTCTGGAGACCACTTGTGAGTTCTCACACCACCCCATGTCCCAATATGAAATAGAGGGAGAGAGGGCAGTGGGAGGAGGAAAAACAATACATAAAACGTAAGATAACGTGATCCAGCCAACAATCACATGACCCCATCTTCCTAAACCCTGGTCCTTTCCAATACCTTTCAAGGACACTTGCAATTTCCCACCAATTCTGAAATGGATCTATATCTATCTATCTATCTATCTATCTATCTATCTATCTATCTATCTATCTATCTATCTATCAAATTTTAATTTTCTTATCCTCTACAGTACTCTTTTATTAACACATGAAGGACGCACCTGTCGTCATCACCGATTAATAAAACCCAACCAGCCACACTGTGATAGCCTGATGCTTACTGCTTTAACGTGACATCTCCTCAAACTTTGGACCCAACTTCCACCTGGTCATTCTGTCCAGCCCCCTTCAGACACACTGCCTTCCCCGCTCGTCTTATTTGGCAATGCGATCTCCATTTCCTCCACCATTTAATCTTCCCTAAGAAGCACTGCTGTTTCTGACATCTGTTCCCTTCCCATCCGCCTCTGTGAACTCTGAGATGAAGACAAAGTTCTCAAGAAATGCACAGCTCATCTGTCAGTCCGCTTCCCCTGCCACCTGTCAGAAGCCTCACTGCCACTCCCACGTGCACTCTCGACTCTGCTCAGTTGAAGCACGTTTTTGTTGAGCTCTCTTTGGAGAGTGTTTCTCATTTTCCTTTATTTTTTCCCCTATAAAATATTTGCATATTGGATTTATTCACAACGCATCTGATCACTCCCCATTGCAAGCATTTTGCATACAGCTCCTATGCCATCATTTTTGCTCTATCAAAAGCCTGGTATTTCAAGAAACTATTATCTAGCCTAAAACTCGAAGGCTTAGGGTTTAACCTATATGTGGGTGTTTGAAGAGATTCCACAGCTGCTACAGCTGCCAAGATGGGGATGGAAGCAAACAACCCCTTCTTATCACCGACCTCGTCAGATTTGTTTATGCCCTTAAAATATTTAGGCTGGGTTAGCGCGATGACTTCTGGGTCTCAGGTTAGCCTGAGGGACCACCTGTGAGATGCGGTGAGCTCGTCTACTGAAGGATCCTGGTCAGAGGAAGGCACGCTTCGCTTACTCCCAACATTTAACCTGCAATCTAGAAAAAGTTAACTTTATACTGAATTTCTTGAAAAATTATCCTGCTCGTGTATATTTCTTCACAGCGTCTTCCATTTTGAGAGTACAACTAAGACATAGCTTTTCTATACAAGATGCACCTTCTACCTTCCACCTTCGCCCCCCAGAAAAACAAACAGCCGATATGGACGGGTCTAACCCGTGCAGCTGCAGGCTGGTTCTCTCTGGCTACTGGGGGGCAGGGCAAAGGGCTCCCCATCAGCGACTTTTCCTTGGCTTCGCCCCATTCCCATCTCCCTCTTACCTCTCTTGGGCTGAGCATCATGGGCCTGCAGCCCTGAGAAGACTTCCCTGCTGACCTCACGCTCCGTGTCCCGACCACTCACTGGGTCCCCCACCCCCGTACACACACAGAGGCGCACGGTCGTTTACATCCATCTCACTCTCTCTTCCTTTTGGAAAACAGTAGTCGCTCTTCCCTGATTATCCCTTTGTATTCTTCGTTGTTTATAACCTATTTCCCATATTGGAATTCTTGAAGGTTCTCATTTGTACATTTCCAGATATAGTGCCTAGCACACTGTATAAACATGAGGCAAGTCTGTTGAAAGAGCTAACTTAAATTTGAAAACCAAGGTCATATATGTAACATGACAGTAACAAACAGTTCAAAGAGTTTTGAAGAGGAGTGATGAGAAGCAAATCTCCCACCCCATCCCTCACCATTTCAAGAAGAAATTTCTTTGAATTTCTCTCCAGATCTTCTGGTCCATAACCCTATATAATATACTTTTACTTCTTGATCTAACTACTTTAGACAATAAGTACTGACTTCTATTAAAGAGAAGTTTTTGGTTCATTTAATTCCATTATAGGTCTCCTCAGTCCCTTATCTAAAGTTGTTGGAACCACATATGTTTCAGAATTCACGTTTTTCAGAATTTATAAGTACTAATTTATTCAGCGATCTCCCTATACCTGTATTGTTATATACTTTTGGATTCATATCCCAGGTGGTTCCCGGCCATTTTTCATATCTGCAGGACATTAACCATTGTGCATAATAATTAAGGTGCTAAAAGATCCTGGACTCATCACAAACACATTTAATTTTGTCCAGAATAACTTTAGTGGTAAAGTATATTTACCACATTCCAATTTGTGTGTGTGTGTGTGTGTGTGTATGTGTACACACACATATATATACACATACACATATACACATATGTATGTGTAAAGAAACATTTCTTTGTTTATGACAATAGTTAAATAACTAGAACAATATTTTTCCAACCAGGCTAACTTCCCACTTTTTTTCCATAGAAATTATAATGGAATGTCATGAAATTTTGAAATAGACTTCAAGTATTTAGATATAAATTATAAGTTCAAATGCAGATTAAGGAAAAAAAGCTTTGAGTTAGCTATAATTTAGAGTAATTCCTATCATGAGAAGCTACAGTAATCTAATAGGTTTTGTTTTTAAGCAATTCTTTCAGCTGTTACACAGTAGGAATGAAAAACCCAGTTGAAAAAAACCTTGTATCTCCAGGAGTGGATTAAATTCGCTTTACAATAAAAACGCTGATAATGACAAACAATGGTGAGAGTTCTGGTTGAAAATTTTGTTTTACATTTTGAAAATATGCTTGTAATCTAATTTCTATAGAAATATACTTTCTTTGATGCCATCATGCTTTCCTTAACAATGTCTTTTTAACTGTTCTGTAAACTTTCAAAACTTTTGGTTGAAGTATCTAGAAATGCACAGCTCATAGAATTTTCACAAACATTCCCACGTCACCAGCACCAGATCCAGAAACAACATTGTCAGGATCCCAAACCACCCTCCTCGCACCCCCTTCTAACAATACCTTTTCATTCACCACTCACTGCGTTTTCTACAAAAGGTAATTTCTGAAGCCGGTATAGACTGAAGCGAGACCAGCCTGTCACGCCTACTTCTGTTGGTCTGAAGCGCAATCAGTTTGGGTGCAAGGGGTTCTAAAAGTCGATACTGCCCTGGCCGGATGATGGTGGACTCCATCGATCTCTACCTAATTAAACCTGCTGTTCTGTCATTCAGGAGAGCTCAGGTGAAGGGGATGGTGTGTGAAAGAGAGGAGAGAACACTGGACTTGGCAGGCTGTAAACTCACCAAATTTCTAGATTTTTCTCCCTCCAAGTTGTTCATTAACCTGGAGTAACTTACTTAACCTTGCAAGCCTCAGCTTCCTTTACTTAACAAAAAAAGAAGTTTCGCTTGGGTGCACAGGTACAGCGAGACTGTGTCGGAGGTAAAAAGTGAGCACCTTCTCTCCCCAGTCTGACTAAGGGGCCTCCCAACCTTCATCTTTCCTGCTTCCAGAATCACGTCTTCAGCCTGGAATAGAGTTATTAGGTCATTCCTTCTTAGGCAGAAGGTGCATTTGTGATGTTAACAAATAATTTTAAGGCCATAAGCTAAATGTGTAATCATCTCTTTTGCTTCCTTTTAGTCCCTCCTGACAACATAAGGTAAAAGGCGTGGGCTTCTTAAATAACATCCCACACGTCCTCCTGTGGGAACCTGGGTACCACAGGACTAGGAACACACCACACACACACGTGACACACGAAACACCCAGAACATGTGACGTCCGTGAATCAGCAGATGATTGTGGAGATAAGCCTTCCTCAAAGATAGGGCGGAGGCTAATTTTTCCGCGGAGCTGTTTTACATCATGTGAAATATCTTTGGTGATTGCACAACGGTAAAAGGCATGCGTCAGCTTTTATTTAAGTGCTTCAGAATGCTGACGATTGGCTCACACGAATCACCGTCAGGGAGAAACTTTCCAGCAGCGGTGACTAACCTCGATCTGCTGTCTGGCTGAGGTGTGAGAGATATCACAGACCAAGCAGCCGTCCAGCGTCCAGTGAGAACATGGACACTGCCATGGAAATGGAACTGGAAATCTAACTGGTGTCCCTTCTGTCTTCTCTTTACTGTGATCCCAACACCTCCCTTTCTCGGATTCAACGACCTTGCTCTGCACGATTTTGAATTGGGCGACAGCTCTGTTGCAATTATTTGCATTTGGTGAATAGAAACCAAATTACTGCCCGTTTGCTACAAGGTCATGCCTTTGTGTGACTGAAACGAATAAATAACATTCTGGAACTTATAAGATTCAATCGCAGTTATGTAAAAAACAAGCCCTCCACCCCATCCTCCACCCTCATAGGGACCATCCTCACAAGGCAGGCAGACTCACACTCACAAACTCCAGATTCCACTTTCGCTTCGATTGCCACCTGTTCCTCGAAAAGCCACTTCTTCACATTTATCCTCTGACCTTATTTCAGGATCTGCAGCAGGGGAACTGGACCGAAACTCAAGTTTTGCCCACCAATCTACCACCTTCTATGAGTAGTCTTCATGGAGCCAGGCCCTGTTTTCCATTCACCTCACCCATTCATTTCCCCCAAATTGTGGAAACTAGACATTGTATATCAAATTCAGAGCGGTGACTTTCTCCAGTCATATTCGGTCCACGTGAGATACTTAAGGATGTAATAAAATATAAAAAAGCACATTCTAGCTGATTGCTATTTTGCAAAAAGGGGAGAAAATCCTTTCAGACAGTAATCAATTTCTTTGTGGTGGAGATTCCTGCAAAACGCATTAAGAAGTTCACGCCTGTGGCAATGGTCACTGCAAATATTTTGGAATGTTTCCCAGACTCTAAGACTTTTTCCAGACATCCAGGAGGAACATTAGTATGACAGAGATCCTGCTCTGGGCCTTAAAAAAAATGGTAAAAGGAAAACTTTTGAAGATTCCGTTTCAGCTGGATTTTGTTTCTTAGACAGCTGAGTTGCCTAGGTTATGGAAAATACTAGTAATTATGGAGTGACAATAATCAGAAAGTTTCCTCCTCTGTCTTTTTTTGTCTGAAGCTTTAATTAGTTAATTGAAGTATTGGGTAAGCAATAATGTGACTTTGCTTCTTAAGTGCTTTGGCAGGCAGGGGAAGTCTATCCAGCCCACGTACTGCAATCACTGAGAGAGATTACGGCACTTTTTAAAATTTTTGGAATCACACAACGAGATGTCCCTCTGTTTACTCAACTGCTCTTTTGCTGCCATGGCGATTTTTAATTTGCTCAGGAATTAGGACCTAAGGGAAGGCGGCTGAAATCACCGGATTTAACAAGTGCTTTCTGCCATTTCTTTCTCTGTCACGCTCAGCTCTAAGCTCTGGCCTCATGAGGGGCTTCTGCTGTGGCTACAAGTGAAACGGGATAGAAGCTGACACGGTTTATACCTAGCAGGACGCGCTGACGGCTCTGTAGCCTCAGCCTCTCTTCAGACGCGCGTTATCCGCTTTCTTCTCTCTCTCAAAGGCATGAGTTTTCCTTCGGACATATTTTTCCTCCCATAACTCTAAGCCGTCTTACCAACGAAATAAAGAGAAAGTCCTAGTCTTTTTCTTTCAGGTAGTTTCTTGGTTCCCTTTGTAGGTTTTCCTGACTTGTTCAGACATAACTTTATAAATTCTTTATTATTCCTGTATTGGTTCAGTATTCCCGCTTTCCTTAAGTTCCAGCTCAATTTCGCTCCGTGCTCCAGTCACTCAGCTCCCGATATGACGCAGTGTGCTCGCTTCCCAGACTCCATTCCTTCGGGGAGGAGAATGTCATTTCTCTTATCTTACCTATTCTCACGTTTCTTCGTCCAGGACCTAATGAGGTGAAGAAAGGAATGCTCCCTCACTCTTGGCTACGTATATATGCGGTGCCATTTCCAAGACAAGAGGTTTGGAAAAAGCACAAATTGGGAAGCTGAAGAAGAGGATTATGCTTCAGGCTTTGCCATGTGCTGGGAGGGTGACCTTGAGGAAGTCACTGAACCTTTCTGAGCCTCGACTTTCTCACCTGCAACATGGAATGACACCTGCTTTATCTACCTCACAAGTGCTTTGAAATCTTTGTTATAACCTAAAAATGTTATGTTGTGATGACTGCTAGGAGCCCGGCATGTCAGGACTATGCATGGTGGCATCCCACTCCTTGGGCTAACACAGGCCCAAGTCATGGTCCCCATGAACACCTGGAAGATCTACACATCATTCAGAAACTGGCATTTCCCAAATGACCCATGCGTGATGCTGCAAAATCATGACAGGTAAAAGATCCATCGAAGTGCAAATGAGACAGAGCGATGGCTTTTTATGTCACAGACTGTGAAAGTTAAGCAGTGATGACTTCAGGTCCACACTGCAATGAACCTTTAAGAAATGACCACTTGTTGAGTTTTGGTGTAGTAGTAAGAAAGGAGAGCTACACAGTTATCTGAAAAGTTATTAAAATAATCCTTTTCCAACTACATATCTGTTAGTTTGGATTTTCTTCATATCCTTCAACATATTGCAACAGATTGAATGCAGAAGCAAATAGGAGACTCTATCTGTTTTCTATTAAGCCAGAGATTAAAGAGATTTGTAAAACTACAAGATGATGTCACTCTTCCCATTTTAATTGTTTTGTAAAATACAGTTTTTTTTTCACAAAAATATCTTACTTAGGACAATATATAATGGGTTTGTTATTGTTTTAAATAAATCAATGCATTTTTTAATAGTCCATTTTAATTTTGAGTATGTTGTATATCAATAGATATAATCTATAGTCCACATAAACTAAGTCTCTTTCGGAGTATTCAATTCTTCAGAGTTTAAAGGGACACTGAGACCAAAACGTTTGAGAACCGTTACTTCATTCAAAGGAACTAGTTTGCATAAAGCAAAGTTCACGCAAGAGAAATACGGTGAGTTCCTGAAACTGATAATAGGCATAGGTTCCTCAGAGGAGATGGCCGGAAATGATGGTTGGAAGGGACACTGGGCAGATCATAAAGGAAACGAATGCCCCATCGAAGAGTTTGAATTTCCTCCTCCAGAGTGACGGCTTTCAAACTCTCATGGCCCCTGATCAAATACACATTTTACATCAGAAAACAGTATCCTAACCCATGCGTGTTTATGTAGGTAAAAACAACCAGAGTAGAGGTTCAGAGAACAATGCGTTTGCCAAGTGCGATGTACTACGCTAGTTTCTTTCTATTACGTTTTCAGAAGTTCGGTGCAGGTCACTCATCTTAACTCACTACTCGTTCACAGCTTGTAACCTGTAATGTGTACGGCACTGCTCTATGGAATGAGGATCAAGGGGCGACAGACGTTTTGCCTGGAGAAGTGACACGATCACATTTGTGTTTTTAGAATCACCGTGTGGTTTGGATGGTGAAACAGTCCGGAGACCGTTATTAAGGGTTCAGGGAAGTTATGGTAAGAATAGGACCTGAGCGCGCGGACTGAGAGAGAAAGGCGGTCACAATTGGAAGACCCGCCACCACAGGGCACACAGAAGAAGATGCCTCCACGATGACTGAGCAAGTCTGTAGTATGGCTGCTGAGGGCATTAACTAAGAGAGAGCATATAGGAGGCTGATAGGTTCACAGGGCACAGAGGTGATGGTGGAAATAAGCAAATTGGGTTTCGAATGGGCTGGATTTCAGACGCCTGCAAATCATTCATGCAGCGATGCCCAGGAAGGAACAGCAGTCTGACTCTGCTGAAGTGAAAAACAAGGTCAAGTCTAGAAATACAACAATAACTGACCTTAGGTCTTCATGCTGCCATTTTGGGAACACTGTGTCAGCCCTCCCAGTCTTGTAGCAACATTATTAGGTGTGTCTTTTGAGCCCAAATAATACACTGTTTGTTTCAGTTTATGCAAAATAGCTTTGGTCCTACAAGACGCGGTATAACTGAAAACAATAAAACTAAAAACATATACCAGTTTTAAGTTTCAAAATCAATTCACACGGGCCATTATATTGTGAAGTTTCCTCCACATGGTTCAATTACATAAAAGAAAGGCACACATATGGTCCTTGTCAAACGTGCACGGCGCTGGGAGATGTTACGTACTGTTAAGAAAATCTTCTTCATGACAACAAAACCTCAGCATGCAGAAGGACATAAACACTCCACGAGCCAACTGTGAGAGGCTGCCACACTCGGCGTTTTGGTGGGCATCGAAGGGAGAAGGTCACAAATGTCCACATCAAATGAATGGAGAAATGTTACATTCAGAAGCTTTCAAACTTGAGGGCACAAACCCCAGTTCAATTAGTTTCTTTTAAAACGCCTCATGTCAAACTTATTTATTTTTTCTAAATATGTGTTTAACGGCACCAAAATCCTGGGTACAAAGCATTTCATTTAAAAAAATATCAAAGGTCTTTATGACCATCGAAAATGTGGCACACGGTTCGATCCGTCCAGTTTACAGTGTAGGAAATCGAGAACCAGAATGGTTACAGCCTTGCAAGCATCACATACTACGCAAATCACCAATTTGGCAATTCAGATTATGTCAGAATTTTATCACTACGGCACAAAGCTTTGCAACCGAGGAGCTGCATACATTCTATTCTGGAACCAACCCATATAGAACACTATTATTTCATAAAATACCGGGACTAAATATTTTTTCACACACATGAATGATTTTAAAAAAAGACACCCTATAAATAAAAAAGCAAACTTCACTGAAGAGGAGAATGTCGATAAATAATGTGATAAATTCTATGAGAAATAACATGAGTCAGCTTTACCAGGAAATCTAATTATTCACCTTCATCATCAACAAATCTCCCAAATCGACTCATATGGTATTAAACACACACAAAATGTCTGGAATCAGACATCATATAAACAACTTGCTGCTGCTGCTGTTAAAATGTTGTTCCCTAATCACCTGCCTGGACGGTTCAGTGACCAAAAAACCACTCGGCGACCCGGACTTGTCAGCCCAGCGTTTATGCTCCTGTCTCCCTGACCGCCGAGCCTGCGCACGTCCGTGAAACACAACACTGCGTCTCAGCAGATGTGGCACTTGAGGACTTGCGAGCGATCTAGACACGGGGTCTGGACAAACTCGCGGGGCTCGCCCTCTGCGGAACACAAGGTCCCTCAGTCACACAGCATCAGTCGGCGGAGCACAGACTAAAGAGACCCTCCAGCTCATTCTTTGTCCTGAACACAATATTTAATCAGAGCCAAAGACTAAGCAGAAGCTTAAATTACAAGCCTAACTTCCTGTTTTGTAATTTTTAACAATCAGTTCTCCCCAGCGGGGCTCAGGGTATGTGGGTCGTGTGTCTATTCAGGTGTATTCCATTTCATGACACAGATAATTTCTAGAAACAGCAAAAAGGGTGAATCACATTCTTGTAATTCTATTACTATTTCCTCTAATTATCCCTTTTAGTCTGGATTGAACTCCTTTAACTTTAGATTTCTTGGACTCAGTTCATTGTTAAGATTCACCACAGAACCAAACCAGTTAGAAAGACTCGGTAGATTAGTCCTTGGTAAAGCGAACAGTTCATAACATCAGCACAAATCATGTTCTTTTCATAGCTCTGATGTTCTCATAATAGATTCCTTAAATCCATTTGCTGTTTTGAAGAATCTCAGGTTATTTCATTCAATCTTCAATAACATATCCCAGTCACTGTACTAAGTCTTAGGGGTGCAAAATTGCAAAACATGATCGGTACACTCAAAAATTCCACATTTTAGAAGGAGAAAACACATATGTAAACTAATAAAATGTGAAATGCGCCATAGAAAATGTAGATACATGGTTTAGAAATAGAATATTTGAAAGAGTGATGAACCAATTCCTCAAAAGACACAATCTGGTGACTTCAGTCTTACTCCCAGCTCTGCTACCTGTGACACCTTCTGCTAGTAAAATAAGGGTGACTTGAACACAAGCGCAGTGATGCAGCAACAATCTGATAATCTGCTATGAAGTGACCAACGAGTGTCTGTCGTGTGGATACGCTGGACACAGGATGATTCGCATCCCTGACAGGTGGAGCTGGACGGGGCAAGATTTCATAATGTTACTGAGAATAGCGTGTAATTTAAACTTATGAATTTTTTATTTCTAGAATTTTCCATTTAATATTTTCGGAACATGCTTGCCCCACCTGTGAAAAGGGGGTAATGACAAGACTTCTAAGAGGAACAAACTGATGGATTTTTGAAGTGTATAAATGTGTAAGCACGTAAGGTAAAGCGACAGTATTTGGGGAAAGACAATGAATTTGCCTACTTAATCACATATTATGCATACATTTTGTACTATCTGAATAAAGTTCAAGGTGATCTAAGGCAAGACTATTTCCTCAAACCTACAAAGAAATAAACTAAGACACAAGAACCAAGAGCCACGCCTGTTCAGAGGAAACACAAGAAAGTACAAGCAACAGAAGATCCAGAGGAATAAAAAACAGTCAAATCTGAGTTTTCTTAAAAAAGAGGAAAAAAGAGAAAAAGAGAGAGAGTGGTCTTCTGAAATTTCTGATAAAAGATGCGAACTATCTCTGAGAGGACAAGAAGATGGAGGAGAACCGTACGGCAAAGAAGTACCAAGAGCCAAGTAGCCCCATGCGTACGCATCTGCGGTCATTTGTTAGGGACCCCTGAGTACCGAGTCAAACATCGTGGGACAAACTAAAACAAGAATAAAGCTATCATCAGTTTGCAAGGAGCTACAGTCTCACCAGAGGGATGAGATCTATACTCGGGGAAACGATCACTGCAGGTTGGAAGAGCAGAGAATGAACCACGCCTGGAAAGGACAGGGGTTCCTGCTGATGGGGGAAGAAAAAGAGGGGGTCCCACGGGCAGCGTATGACATCTATCTCCATGCTAACTGTAATTATCATTGCTACGGGTTTGATGCAAATATGCCGCAATGCTGAGGTTTTATTAAAACAGGTTGCATTTCTCTTCTCCATTTACATGTGGACGGGCACCAAGCGTGAGTGGTGTAAGGATCGGCCTGGGCTGTGGGCGAGGGAAGGCGGGTGGGACAGGAGGACACACACAGCAGGTCGCAGACATGGGCAGGATTCTGATGTAAGCAAAGGAGGAACAAAAGAAGACATGCCCCAGACTTCAACCGGGCCTTCGAAAACACAGTGACACAGAATCGTCGGGTCCCTCTGGGGAGGCCTTCTGACACCTCAGAGGAGAGGCAGAGATGGGCGGGATGTGAAGACGACAGATTACACAGATGTCTTCTCTCTCCACGGTGGTGGCCTCGTGGCAGGAGCAGCTCCCCGTTGAGAGAAGACGACGCGGATGGGGAATCAGCTCAGCAGGGCCGGGG